>CM053786.1:634359916-634657416 GCA_028749045.1 Cupressus sempervirens | reverse complement strand
AAAGTTTTTATACCTCATTGTAGATACCAAACTTTTTTAATAGCTTCGCAAATAGATTTGATACTAAAATGAAACTTTACTTGTAGGACAATATATCTAAAATGAACCTCCAATGAAGAAATTAGAATATTCTAAGCTCAAATGACCAACTTACTAAAAATAGTAAACTTTCTATAATAGTAACTCTCCACTAAGATAACCCTAATAGAAAAAGACAAATTTTTTTTTTGGGTGATGCGATATTGCCCTTACACCTAGGATGCTTCAACATTAGACACTCGAGTAAGTTAAGAAGCAACATAATTGTTATGTCTCAAGTGTTCAGAAGAAAAAACAAGACAATTAATCTCCTCCATTATACACCATGATGAATCTATAATAGGTCATCCTTTCCATTTGACCATATATTATTTATGTCTTGTTTCTTATGTGTCTACCAATATAACTATCCAATATATCTTCAATTTCTTCTATAGCTGATGTAGTTTCTAGAATATTACACTATCCTTCCGTAACCTCATCCTCAAATCCTCCATCATGATAATATGTTAGATCTTAAATAATAAATACTAGTGAAACATTCAATTCACTTGATAAATCTACTTCATATGCATTTCTTGAATCATGATTCTTCAGTATCTTGTACAGTCCAAACTTCTTCATCTTGAACTTAATATATGTTCTCATTGGAAATCTCTCCTTTCTCAAATGAACCATGACTTAATCTTCAATAAAAAAAAATATATTGCCTCTTTTTTCTCATCTTCCTTAGCCTTGTACTATATATTCATTTTGGTAATGTGCTTCCTCACTCTTTCGTGCAAATTATTTAAGTGTTATAAAAGTCTTCATCTTTGTCACTACGTGTCTCCCCTTTGTCCAACTTCCTTAATTGAGAAGCATTTTGAGGACTACTTCCATATATTATCTGGAATGGTGGTTTAACAATGCTCATATTGGTGGAATTATTATAAGAAAACTCTATTTGTGGTAAAATCAAATCTCATCCCTTTGGTTTATCTCTAACCAAACATCACAACAAATTCCCAAACTTATATTCACTACTTATGTCTACCCATCAGTATGTGAATGATGTGTTGAGATGAACTTTAAATTTGTCTTTAATTCTTACATAATGTTTACCAAAAGTTCCCAATTAACTTTTTTGAATCTAAAACTATGCTCTTTGGTAGACCATGTACTCTCACCACTTCTCTAAAACATAGTTATAACACATAAATAACATCATTAGTCTTCTTACAAGAAATCAAATGTGTACCTACTTAAAATGGATGTACTTTTCTTTGAAGACATTTTAGCACCCATTCATAATGACTTCCTAGACCATGGGTGGACTTGTGCTTGGTGCTCTATTTTTCCTATTTTCTTCCACCTTCTTGTCCAATCTTTCTACAATGTTCTTGAGTTTTTTGTGTCTCACCTTCTCCCACCCTTGGGAATAGGTTGACCTAGTCTAGGGAGATCAACCTTGGTCGACCTCTTCCTTAGGGATTGTGGGGCTTGGAGCCCAAAAATTCTCAAGGTTTTAATTTGTTAATTCTTGCTCTCCAGTCAACTTGTATTTTTTTCCACTTGAAAACTAGTATACAAGGAGACTTGGAAGCTTCATTTTTAGATTACACTTTCATGATATCTTCACCCAAAATTTTCATTCAAGGAGTTCAAGGATTCAAGGAAGTCAAGAATTTCAAGCATTTAAGCAAAGGAGATTTCATCAAGTGTTGAAGGATTCTTTGTGTGGATTTCCTCTTCAAGATCCAGTATACTATTTTCCATCAATGGAGGAGATCTATATTAAGGCATTCATCATCTTCTTTATTAATTCACATTTACATCCATGAATCTATGATGTGGTTATGGTAGATCTTGAAGGATTTGATCATTACAAATCCACAAAACCTTCAAACACCTACATTTAAAAAACCTGTCACAGAAGAAAAAGACGAGAGAAGGCAAGAGTTTTTCTCTAATAATTATGTAAATATATTCTTAGAAATGAAATAAATAATAAAAAATACAAAAGATCAATCCTTATAAAAGGAGATTGAAACCCAAAAAGGGTAACCTAAAAAGGAAAACCTATTTAATAATTACTAATTAATTATTAAATAGAGATGCAAAAGGTGCATAAAGTAAAATCTTAAGAAGGAAATAAAGTGAATTTAATAAATGAAATTAAAATTAATGCTTTACTCTAACACCCCCCTTTAGATGAGGAACAATGTAGAAAGAGCAAGGAAACTACAATGCAATGCTGAAAGCAAACTTGGGTCTCGACTGTAGACACCTAAATTTGATTACACTGCTTTGGTAATCTAATTTAGCCATCTCTAAAGGCATCATTAATTAAATTCTTATTTAATTAATCCTTTTCCATCCCTAGTTGATTAATTTAATTAATCATCTATAGTCCTAATTGATAAATCAAATAATCTATTATTTATCAATTAAATCCTTTTCTCCTATCTAATTCCAAAAATCCCCATTTATTAAATAAATCTATTTGATAAATGAAATCCTCAAATTCAAAAACCCCTAACCTATCTCTAATCCTCCATTTAGCCTAATCCACCCCATCCACCCATACTAACCAAGCTTAGCCACTAACTCACCCACCCTCATTAATGCCATCCACTTGCACATCTCTAACACTCCTAATCTAATCCTAAACCCAAGCCTAATCCACCCCCTAATGTTGTCACATTCCTTAAACAAGTTTAAGACTTTCCTAATCCAAACCAAAGTCTCCCCTCAAAAAACCCAACCACTAAGTCATGAGTGCTCTTACAAAACATAAAAGACTCTTACAAGCCCACTCATGACTCTTACACCCATCTTCCACACTCTTCCCTCTTCCACACTCATTCCTCTTACATCCCTCTTACATACTCAACCCCACTCATCATGCCTTTAACCAACCCTTTACCCTACCCTCTCACACTCATCCTCCTTGTGACAAGTGTCACCTTCCCATTGGTGCTAAACAAGCACAATCCATGTGCTCTCCTTTGAGTGCATCCTAGCCCTCCTTAAGCCTTCATCCATCCTTGCATCTAAGCCCTCCATCCCTCTACCCCTTAGCCTATAAATTGAATCCCATCCCAAGTCATTTCATCAACAATCTTTGAGCTAAAGTTACCATGCTATTTTGAGAACCAAAGCCATCAACTATAACCTTATAATGCCAAATTGAGAGCTCACAAAGCTACCAATTTGCCATTACCCATCTCCATTGAAGCAGCTTTTGAGCATCTTGAGCATACATCCACAGCAAAAGGACACATCTACAGAATCAAGAAAGCATGGAGTGCTTTTTCTTGTGAGGTTTGCACTTCTTGTTTTCTTTCTTTGTCTAAGCATATATGTGAATTTAGTTTTTGGTTTGTGAATGCTTACTTTATTTGTTAATGTTCTTTGCATACTAATTCTTGTTCTACACCGACAACAAAGCCTGATGAGGTATCCAATCACAACAAAATATCCATGAAATGGAGAAATAGAGAAAACCCAATGGGAAAAACTCTACTCCAAAAACAGATAGTAGAAAAAAGAAGGAAGGACTCATCACTGAGACCCCCTAAGGACAACTTCCTTCACCCCAAGCATAGAATGCAACTGAAGATACTATGGGGATGCAAAAGGTTTAGTGAAGATTTTTGCAACCTGCTCAACAGTAGGAATGTACTCCAAGCTCAAGGCGCAATCCTGAATGAGATGACTGATGAAGTGCATGTGAAGCTCAATGTGCTTGGTCCATTGATGCTCAATAGGGTTGTGTGAAATGTGTATAGCACTCTGACTATCACACCATAGAAAGGTGGAACTATCAGGAGGAAATCCAAACTCTGTCATCAACTGTCGAAGCCACAAAACCTCCTGACTAGCTAATACAACTACCTTGTATTCTACCTCTATAGATGATAATGCATGAGCATGCTCCTTCTTGCAAGACCATGTGATAGGACTAGAACCAAGATAAAATACAAAACTAGAAGTAGACTTGCGATCATCAATGTCACCAGCCCAATCTGAATTTGTGAAACCAATAATGTGAGGATCTCCTGATGTGTAGTGAATTCCATAACATGTTGTACCTCTAATATACCTTAAGATATGTTTGAATGCTTGCTAATGACTCTCATGAGGATCATGGGAGAATCGAGAGACAAGTCCAATTGAAAAAAAAATTAGGACATGTGTGTGTCAAGTACAACAAACTACCCACAAGCTATCTGTATAGAGTGGGATCCACTGTAGGAGTAGAGCAAGTGGTAGATAAAACAACACCTAACTAAAAAGGTGTGGGGTAGGCTTGCAATCAAGTATGTCAAATCTCTAAAGCATATCAAGAGCATACTTTTATTGGAGTATGGTTATCCTATCTGAAGATTGAACAACCTGTAGGCCCAAAAAATAGTGAAGTCCAAGATCTATCATCTCAAACTGAAATGTCAATGCTTGTTGAACACCTTATATCATGGAGACTAAGCTTCTTGTGATGATGAGGTCATCAACATAAAGGAAAAGTATCAATAATTTAGCCCCATGATACTGAATGTAAACTGTAGGGTCAGAATGACACCGAGTGAATTCTGATGCAAGAAAGAAGGAATCCATCTTTTCATACCAAGCCCTAGGAGCCTATTTGAGACCATATAAAGACCTCTAAAGCTGGCATACCAATGAGGAGTCCTACACAAAACCATGAGGCTACTCCATGTAGATCTCCTCACGAAGGTCTCCATGTAGAAAAACACTCTTCACGTCCATCTAAAAAATTGTCCATCCCTGTAAAGTTGCTAGAGAGAATACAAGGTGAATAGAATTCATCTTGGAAATAGGGGAAAAGGTCTCAGAGTAATCAATACCCTCAACCTATGAAAAACCCTTTGTAACAAGATGTGCCTTGTACCTATCAATAGAACCATTTGTAACATACTTGGTATGGTACACCCAACAACACCAAAACCAACTTTCTTCCTTTCGAAAGAGGACAAAGATCCCATGTGTGGTTCTTCATCAAAGAAGAGTACTCCTCATCCATAGCCCTATCCCACTCTATGTGTGCTATCACCTGTAAAAAATTTGATGATCATCTGAAATGACATGACTCAAAAGGCCACTACCTGTAGTCTAAGAACGAGTGTGACGAGCATCTATAGGATCACTTGCTAAAGGTCTAGCTATATTAATAGTATCATGAGCCCACTTGGGCACTTGTAGAACATCTGGTGGAGGTGGTGAAGGGGGAGCAATAGCAAGATCTTCCTTAGAGGATGCATAATCCTATAGAGGAGTAGAGGAAGTTCTAGGTAGTGAAGAAGAAGGTGAAGATGGAGGATCTATTAGAGGATAACGCTCATCAAATTGAACATCTTGCCGAAGCAAGACATCTTTGGAATCAAGATCAAATAACCTGTATGCCTTCACATCCTCACAATAACCAACAAAAATGAATGGTGAGCTCTTCTTCTCTATGGCTTTCCACTGAGCATTTGGAATAAATGCCCAAGCCTCACTACCAAAATTGTAGAAAGTAGAAACATCGGGCTTGACATGAGTCCAAGCCTCCTTAGGAGTCAAGTGTCACAATGCCTTGTGAGGCATCCAATTTTCAATATAGTTGGCACAATTGATAGCCTCATCCCAAAATGAAGAACTCATAGCACGAGACTATATCATACAATTGACCATCTCCCGTAATGTCTTGTTCTTTCTCTCTACCTCCTCATTCTACTGAGGTTTATGGGGAATAGAGAACTGATGCTATAAACCATGCTCAGTGCAAAAATCTTTGAAAGAATGATTCACATATTCCCCCCCCCCCCCATTGTCATTGTGTATATGCTTGATTGAAAGACCAGACTGTTTCTCCACAAAAGTCTTAAAGATTCAAAATGAATCAAAGACATCAGACTTGTACTTCAAAAAGTACACCCATGTGCATCTTGAGAAGTTATGAATGAAGGTGAGCCAATATCTAGCACCCAAAAGAGATGGAGTGGGAAATGACATTAGATCACTGTGTATCAACTCTAATGGTGCCTTAGCACATGTGGATATACCTATTTAAATAGAATCTCTATGATGTTTTCCAAGTGCACAACCTTGACACATACCATCAGTACAAGAGATCTGAGTTAACCCAATTAATAGCTCCTATGTACTCATCTAGTATAGATATCTATAGTTGACATGGCCAAAATACTCATGCCATAGCTTGCTCACTATGTCTGCATGAGCAATGAGAGAAACACCTGTAGAATTAGAGCTCTCAAAGCCATCAAACTGATATAAGTGAGACTGAAGATCAACACTCCCTATAGCAATAACCAAATCAGGATCATGGAGGTCTTGAATAACCCATCATGTGGTGAAAACTGTACTGTCTTTCCAGAGCTTGAATGACAAATTTGAAAGATAGAGAAGAGGTTTGTAGAAATGGCCAAAACCAAGAGAACATCCTCTAGTGAAGCACCTTCTAAAGAGATAGTTCTTGAACCTATGACTGAAAGCTGAGAAGAATCACCAACTGCAATCTATGTAGTATCACTCTAAGCAAGTGAGGTAACCAAATTAGGTGAGTGTGTCATATAATGGGAAGCTCTAGAATCAAGAATCCAAGAAGCTATAGAAGACAATGCTTGTGTAGAAAGAGCATGTCCTTTTCCTAGAGGTGGAGGTGGAGGCTTTAGAGAAGCAATACTAGAATGTTGCATGGCCTCCTCTAATGCCTTAAGACGTTTCCAACACCTGGAAACTGGATGTCCTTCCTTGTCACAAAAATTGCAAGGTTCACCTGTATACTTCTTTGTGTTGGAAGAAGACTCACCAAACTTATAAGTATTACCCTTCTAAGAGGGCTTCCAGGCATCTGATTTGGGAGGAGGCTTGGAGGAACTCTCACTTCCTACTAAATCTATCTTATGCTTTGGTTTCTACTTTGAATTTCCTGTAGATGTCTGAGCTACTAATGTCTTTATCTTAGAACTAGTCATAGTATCCAACTGTGTGAGCTTTGATTGCTCTCTAGTCAAGTGATCACAAAAGACCTCAAAAGAAGGCATAACAAATCTATTCCCCAAAGCATCTTTGGTAAAATAGAATGTGGAAGTAAATATCTAAAAAATTTGTTAAAGCTTAGAGAGAATCAAATAGATGCACTGATCAATATCAATCTTCGTCTTTCCACAACCCTGCAACAATGATCTCTACTGAGTAAACTTCATCAAGAAGTCATTAATAGTCAAAAAGGAATCTGGCAAAAGTGATGTAAGATCTGTCTCTATTTGAAGTTCCTTGAACTCATTCATTGTACCAAACAAGCCTTCAAGTTTGGTCCACATAGCAAGAGGAGTATTACACCCATCTAGATGAAACTGTAGACTATCAAAGACCTATAAAGCAATCGATCCTATTGCCTCATCCATCTTGTTCTTGTGTTGCATGACCTCAAAAAGTCTCTGTAAAATAGGTTGCATGGCATCTAAACATGACCACAACCCTTTTGACCGAAAAAGACGAGTCATCGAGGTCTTCCAAGTGTGATAATTATGAGGGGTTAGAAGTTTGAAAGAAGAAGTGGTTTCGACCATTGTTTTAGAAATGGTTTTTTTAATGTTTTTTGATATACTGATATAATAATAAAAAAATAACATAAAAACACCCCCCACAATACAATAAACTGAACCCCAACTTACAAATAGATTATGTAAATGAGATAAGAGAAAAAAAAAAGCTTCATAGACAAATCAAAAATACCTGGTACCAAATATTGATGAAAAAATAAAGAATCTAGAAAGTGCTCGAGAAGAGCTTTCTGTCACTTTTTTTGGAACAAAAAATGGAGCTGTAATGAAGAAGTTATGCCCTCGAGAAGATAGAAGTCATTAATAGACTTCAAATGCCAAAATAGGTATCAATCTAGAAAAAAATCCCAAATATTCCTTCTCCATCATCTTTTTCTTGAAACTAGCTTTTAAACACTTCTTTCAGATTGAAAAAATACCCCCGTATGCTTGAGTTATTGCAAAAAAACTAACAGGGCCCCCGGAAGCTTGAAAAAATAAATTATTTAAAAAATATATATATATACACCACCTCTAGGAGGAGTGGAGCTCTGATTGAGCCGCCAGTGGTGGTGGTTGACTGGAGTGGAGGAGGGAAACTAGGAGGAGCGTCGACCTAGGTAGAGGTGGGGCTATGCCATGGTGAAGGTACTGATGCCAGGCTGGAGTGGCACTGGAAAAGGATTTTTCAGTGCTAGAAAGGGCCTATGGGCCGAAAAATGCAAATTTGCACTTTTTATATTTTTTGAATTTTTTTGATAAAAATCTCACCTTGGAATGTGTGTAGAGGCTGTACAACCCTACTGAGCAAAAAATGTTTGCCTCTCAGATCAATGTTGTCCAAATCGGATAAACTTTATATGGAAACAGGGATTTTGACACCTTCTAGATCAATTTGTGATGTCTATTTAGCCTCAACCTACTCCAAAAATCAATGACCCCCCTCTTTTCTCAAAAAATACCCAAAAAAAATCCAAATCTGTTCCGTCAAACCCTCGTTCTCCTTTTTGTCCAAATAACAAACAAGCTATAGTAGATCTGGCTCTTCTACCATGAAGGATTTGATCAATACAAATCCACAAAGCCTTCAAGCACCTGCATGTAAAAAACCTATCACAGAAGAAAAAGATGAAAGAAGGCAAGAGTTTTGCTTTGAAAATTATGCAAATGTATTCTTAGAAATGACAGAGATGATAAAAAATACAAAAGATCAATCCTTATAAAAGGAGATCAAAACCCAAAAAGAGTAACCTAAAAAGGAAAAGCTATTTAATAATTACTAATTAATTATTAAATAGAGATGCAAAAGGTGTATAAAGTAAAATCTTAATAAGGGAATAAAGTGAATTTAATAAATGAAATGAAATTAATGCTTTACTCTAATAGATCCATTGAAACTTATGGAGATAGACTACGTTCACATATCGAATTCAACATCTACAATATACAATAAGGAAAAATTCTTACTAACAAGGGTTTTTACAAGCAAGATGAATATTTAAATTTATCTTGTTTTAGTCATTTACATTTACATTTCTCAATTAAGATTGATTCCTCAAATCTAGGGCTTGACCAAGGAAAACCCTCATCCACAAAACAACAAAAACCTTTATTTTTTTTGTGCACAAGAAGGACAGCAGAATTGTCATCATAGGTCAAAAAATAACTTCTTGGGGGCTTTTTATAGATCTTGGTTCAACTTCATTACGGTGCCCTTGGAACATAGTAACCTCGTAGGAATTGTTCCATACAATTACCATCCAGTCGACTTGTTCCCTACTACTTTTCCAAAAAATTAGTGTATGGGTTTTTCATTCTGTTTGAAGATCTGTAGTCAAATTCACATTTATAGATCTAAATCAGTGCCTTTTGGAGCTAGAATACAAATTCTACCATGCATTTCAAGGTGAGTCTTTCATATCTTATTTATCTTCATAACTTTAGCTTAGATCTATATCTTAATTGGACTAATTCCATACACTTAGCATCTAGATTTACATTATTTAGTTAATTAGTTCAATTTTGCACACACATTATCACACACAAGCTAAAGAGTGTATTTCCTTATATTGCATTCTCCTTTATGATTCAAATTAGTATTAGCATTCCTTTCCTTTCGGCCTTGCTAATCTAATTTGGGTTATAAAGAAGAATCACATTTGGGGATTATCTCTTTCCCTTCACATATCTTATGAATGTTTTAGTGATGAAAAGTGGAGCTCTACATCCTATTAAATCATCTCCTTTTTCCCCTAAACAAAATGTGTCATCTTTAGAAGCTTTTAAACCGCCATTAAAAATGAATCATGCCCTCTTTGAGTCCTTAGTAAAACAAGAACAAATTCCATACAAGTATCCTCCCATGGTTTCTCTAGTACATGTAATAGATGGTATAACCCTATATTCTTCTTTGCTCCTTTTTTCCATCTGACATAATCTACAATTCTATATAATTTCTTTATCATATTGCTTCTACTATGGCCAATAATAATTCACACCAACCAAAGCAATGGTTTTATCATGACCAAAATTTCTTGCTAACCCTCCACTATGCTTCTTCTTGATGAGATTTTCCCTCATAGAACTCATTGGAATGTACAATTGACTTCCTCTAAAATAACATAACATCCTGGTTGATGAAGTCCAACTACCTAGATTTTTATAGTTTAAAGGTTCTATACAAGCTTTCCAATCTTCAAAAAAGTCAAGATCCTCTAGAGACAAACTCTTGAGTTCCTTAAACCCAAAAACATCAATCTGCATCTCTTTTAGCAAAATATTGACTTCCTTAAACCCATTTCAAATGTCACTGATTTAACTTTCCTTGATTGTTCAAATATTACAAAGCTTGATGATCAATATATAAAAAAGAACTCCTTAGGAAAAAGATAGTGTCTCCACTTCTTCAATGCCTAAATGATAGTATAAAACTCCTTATCATAAATAATATATTTTCTTTTTTGAAGTATTTAACTTCTCATTTAAAAAACCAATAGGTCTACCTTCTTGGCTCAAAATGGCTACAATTTCACTACCACTAGCATTACAGTCTACTTGAAACACCTTATTAAAATATGAAAGTAATAAAACAGGTTGTTATGTAATATTTTGTTTCAACAACTCAAAACTCTTATCTTCTTTTGTAGTCCACTTAGACTCCTTTCTACCCCCTCTCATTGTATTAGTCAAGGGTCCACAAACATTGCTAATGCTTCTAATAATTTTTTTGTAAAAGATAGCCAAACCATGAAAATATCTCACCTCAGTAGAATCCCTTGGAGTAGGCCATTCAATGATAACCTTCACCTTCTCTGGTCTATTTTTAGACCTTTTGTTGTAACTATAAATATGAGATACATGAACTCCTTTTTAACAAAACTACACTTATTTAGATTAATCAACAACTTCTCTTACCGTAACCTCTCAAACACCCTATGAATATGCATTATTTTCTCCTCTGATGTCTTACTAAAGATCAAAATATCATCCAGATAAACAATGACAAAATTACCCATAAATTCTTTTAATACCTCATTCATGAGCCACATGAATGTGCTCAGTGCATTAGTTAGCACAAAAGACATGACTAACCCACTCATACAAGTCTTCCTTTGTCTTGAAGGTTGTCATCTATTCATCTCCTTCTATGATATGGATTTGGTGATATCCACTTTTCAAATCTATCTGTGCAGAGTACATTGATCCATTCAAATAGTCCATAATATCACCTATCCTTGGAAAGGGAAATTTATACTTAAAAGTGATCTTGCTAATAGCTTGAGAATCTATATGTATCCTCCAATTGCATTACTGCTATCATCAATTCTACTTAAAACACCTTATTAGAATCTAGAAGTTCTAAAATGTGCTATTTTGCAACAATATGTTTCAACAATTCAAAACTCTTGTATACTCATGTTGTCCACTTAAACTCCTTATCTCATTATTTAAGTTAGTGATCCACAAACATTGTTAAAAATTCAAATAAATTTTCTATAAAAGCTAGTTAAACCATGAAAATATATTACCTCATTAGCATCCCTTGTAGTAGACCATATAAGAATAGTCTTCACCTTCTCTAGGTTCATTTTTAGACTTGTGCAAAAACTACAAATCAAAGATACACTAACTCCTTTACAAAAATGCACTTCCTTAAATTAATCAACTTCTCTTCCCTTTACCTTTTAAATGCCCTATGAATATGCATTATGTGCTCTTCTAATGTCTTATTGAAGATCAAAATACCATCTATATAAATAATGGAAAACTTACAAATAAATTCTTTTAGTACCTCAGTCATGAGTCACATGAATGTTCTCGGTGCACTAGTTAACCCAAAAGGCATGACTAACCAATCATACAATCCCTCCTTTGTCTTAAATATTATCTTCTATTAATCTCATTCTTTGATTTGATATAGTGATATTCACTTTTCAAATCTATCTTTTTGAAATACACTGATCCACTTAAACAATTCATAATATCATCCATCCTTAGCAAGGGAAATATATGTTAAGATAATGGGTGTTGCACACATTGCATAATATTGTTATTTTATTATTTTATTTTATTATGTAATGTTGTACCTAGATGGACGTGCAACATGTAAAGATTCTCATAGAATATTCTTGATGAGTTGTATTGTAATATTGTGATAATATTTCATGTAATTATTTAATATTGGGGAAAAGAATCAAATGCCCAATATTAAATGTGGAGTTAGTGGGTTAGGTAGCACATGGTTTTAGCACATGGTTTATGTAATACCACTTGGTGGTTTTGTGGGACTTGCTACTATATAAGCAGCCACAAGGGTAGTTGTTGTATAAAAAAAAAGAGTGACAAGGAGAAGACAAAAGGCAAGAGTCGAGCGGGACAAGGCTTGACAGGTTAGCCAAGGGAGCATTTGTGAAGGTTGGAAGCATGGCATGGGATGTGTGGATTCATGCTTGTTCACATAGTTTGCTCGGTTGTGGTTATGGCCATGAAAGTTTCCATGGTTGTATGGCAGTGGTATTTTTTTGCTGAATAATACATGGTGATGGATGCTTTTGGAAGCTGGATTTTTTCCCTCAATGAGGGTTTCCCAAAGTATATCTTGTGTCACAATTTTGTGGGTATGTTTTCTATTCTCTTGCATGTGGATTTTAATTCCGTATTTATTTCAGATCTATTATGGGTTATGTGGAAACGGTTATATTCTTTATTGCCAAGTTTCCTTACAAGTGGTATCAGAGCTATGGTTTTATTATTGTAACCCTAGATTGAATCCATGGGAATGCATGAGAGGATAAAAGAAAGGGCAAGATATATGAATGATTTATTGCAGATCTAAGGACTTTGGGTTTGCTGTTATGATGGGATGTTAAAAGATTTGGGCATGGGAAATTGTTGGACAAAAAGATTTTTCGGATGTTTCATTTAAATGAGGGTTTTGGGGGGTAGCTTGCAAAAATGACCTCCTGGGTAAAAACAGACCTCACCATTGGATCCGGGTCAACATTTTCATAAATTTTGATATATAATATGCCCTAGTTTGGCCATGTTTAGAGGAAATGAAAGAGTTTTTTGGTTTCAGCCCATGATGGCCGTCAAATTTAATCCCGTCAGAATTTTCGTCACTGAAAAAATAAAAAATAAAAAATCGTACTGAAAATGGTAAAAAGACTGTCTTAGTAAAACGGCCATAACTTTCTCTCAGAATATCGAATTTCAGAGTTCTTATACTCGTTGGAAGCTAATTCAGAGCACTACAAGATGGTGTAGGTTTGGTTCTATGATTTTGAAATTTTGTCAGGTTTTAAGAGCCCTAAAGTCAGATGTTGTTTATTTTGAGCACGGATTAGGGCATAACTTGGGCATACGGAGTCGGATTTTGGACTTCGAGTAGTCAACGGAAAGCTCTTGGAGAGCTCTACACATTGGTTCAGATTTGGTGTAGGTTTGGCATTATTTATTTGGTGATATATTGATCTGAACAGTTTATAGGTATATTTTGACTATGGTAACATTGTGAGTTTATGGCATTGGAGATTTAAGTTTTGATGTCATTGTATACTCAGTTCATATTCAGATTGGTCTCATGATGATATGGTTATCAGTGTTTGGATTTGGATATGCATGATGACTTGTTGGATCTACAAGTTGTGCAGTGTTGTAAGCGGTCTATACTTACAGGTTGCATTTATAGCTTGGTTATGGGTTGTCTTTGCCCATTGATCTTTCATTATTGATGCATATTTAGATTGGTGGCTTGGATTTGGGTTGTCTATGCCCTAAGTCACATGATTTACTATTTTTTTTTCATGTAGAAGGGATGAGATGTTGTTACCAGGGACAGTCATGGTGGAGGATTGTGGTTGACTATTTTATGCTGACAGGTTGGACATATTGAGAGCCAGATGCTCGGTTCACGGATGTAATCATGGTGTCATGGATTTTGGCATGACATGATTGGATATACAGGTACATCCTTGATGTTCATTAGCTTGGATTTCTGATTCAGTTATGGTGGTATATCTTCTTGGTTGAGGATCATGGTTATTTGGTTTTCTTTTGAGGAGCTCATGATGTGCACTTTGAGTTCTTTGATGGTTTGATGCCTTGGTTGATTCTCATGGTTAGAGGATGGTTTTTCATCATGATGTCATGGATAGCTTGGATACATGGTTTAGTGGGAGCTTGTGACAGTGATGGGGTAACAGTGCAGGATTAGTTCCTGGTTTGGTTTATATCTTCTTGGTTTGGAGAAGATGGATTTTATGATGCCATAGGTGACTTGGTACCACGGTTGAGTGGGAGTTGTTGGTATTGATATATTTATTGAGTGTTTGCAGATGTTGGAGGTTTGTCTTAGATCCTGTTGCTGCAGAAGCATCTTTGACATTTGCATGGTGTACTTGTTATCTTCATGGTGTTTGAAGATGGTTAGATCTTGAGGACTCATGGAGTTCTTGGTTATCTTCATGGTATGTGGAGATGGTTCTTCATGGTGTATGGAGATGGTTCTTCCTGGTATGTGGAGATGGTTTTCTTCATGGTGTATGGAGATGGTTGCATCTTGAGGACTCACAGGGTTCTTGGCAAAGGTGTGGTTTATGCTTTTATTTGGCATGTTATCCTTGGTGTGAGGATGGTTTCATTATTATGTCATGGTATACTCTTGATACGCGTTTAGAGTTGTGACATGTTATGGTGTGTTCATATGGAGCATGTTATCTCTTTAGTTGAGATGGTAAGATCATGTTGTCATGTTTATGTTCCTGAGGCCATGGTTGGAACTTTGACATTGATCTTGGTTTAGTTTCTTGGTATTGAGTACACTGATCATAAGCTGGATACTTCATGATATTGCTATGTTGCATTTGGAGTTGGCATGGATTGATTGGTTACAGGTGCTCATGGATACTTAGAGACGGTGGTGATGCTGATTTCTCTTGGATTAGAGAAGTATTTGTTGGGATGGTTGATGGTTTCAGCAAGAAGTCCGAGGGGCAGTCACCTGATATGGACTTGAGAGGAGATTGTTCTTAGATGAGTCTTAGTTGGAGACTTGGGTATCTTGATGAGCATTCTCATTCCCCACTCTTGGTCTACTCAGCGGTTTGCTACTTGAGAGGTATAGCCCATTATTTTCTCTCAGTTGCATTATATTTATGGTTGTCTTTCATGGATATGGATCTTGAGCTATGGTACATGAGTTAGTTCTGGAGGGTTCATTTGAGAGATGGTTTAGCATTGGTTATCTCCATGTGCATATGTTGTTATGTTGGTTGAGTTTGGGAGATGGTTTTATAGTGGGCATTTTCCTTGGATTAGGAATGGTTATTCCTTGATTTAGGAATGGGTTTATTGAGTTTGATCTTCTTGTGAGAGGCTTACATCCATGATTAGTTATATGATATGGTTTGGGTGTTGTTGAGGCTTCTTGTTGGGGTTTTATGGAGGAGATCATACTTGCACAGTTTACATCTAGAGGTGTGTGTAGAAGGACATGATACAGGTTATGATTTGCATGGTTTCTCTGGTCTTGGTTATCTTCCTGGATGTTTAGTTTTGCCTACATTGGATTTGAGATTGGTTAGAGATTGTGATCACTGGTTTGTGCTCATGCATGTCATGTGAGAGATGACATGGTTATTCCTTTATCTCTTTCCTCTATTGGTTGTGGTGAACTTGGGAGAGCATTGGAGACTTGTTATGAGAGTTATTCTTGCAGGATATTGGATTATGTATTGTGGATGTCCTTGAGACTACATGGATTCACTTCTTTGAGATGTTGTGAGTGGATTGGTTATAGATTTGATATTATCTTTTGCAGTGGGAGCTTCTTGGTATATATGTGGCAGGTATTGCTCTTGAGGCTTGTGATTGCAGGTTATAGATTGGATATGTCAGTGATATGAGAATTCACTTGTTATACCTTTGAGGTATGGATAGTTGGATGGGTTTGGCACTTTGCTGTGGGTGCTATTTCAGCTATGGATATTTTGACAACTACGGATACATGTGATTACCTTTGGATCAGGTTATTTGTGCTTGGAATTTCAGTTGGTATAGGATTTTATGATCTTCTAATGCAACAGGTTGGGTGGTTTTCTCTTTGGATGGCTTCTATGTATGTCGAGTGGCAGTGGCATAATAGGAGGTGAGATCATTCATGTTCGAGATGCTGGATACTTTGATTTTGTCGCGGGTACCAGGATGGAGCACTTAGTGTATTTTGATCCATAATGGTGGATGTGCTGGGAGGGATTGTTCCCTTGTTCATTTTGTGTGGCTACAGATTGACCCTATGCAATGTATACAACAAGTGGGAGATTGTTAAGATAATGGGTGTTGCACACATTGCATAATATTGTTATTTTATTATGTAATGTTGTACCTAGATGGACGTGCAACATGTAAAGATTCCCATGGAGTATTTTTGATGAGTTGTATTGTAACATTGTGATAATATTTCATGTAATTATTTAATATTGGGGAAAAGAATCAAATGCCCAATATTAAATGTGGGGTTAGTGGGTTAGGTAGCACATGGTTTATGTAATACCACTTGGTGGTTTTGTGGGACTTGCTACTATATAAGCAGCCACAAGGGTAGTTGTTGTATAAAGAAAAAGAGTGACAAGGAGAAGACAAAAGGCAAGAGTCGAGCGGGACAAGGCTTGACAGGTTAGCCAAGGGAGTATTTGTGAAGGTTGGAAGCATGGCATGGGATGTGTGGATTCATGCTTGTTCACATAGTTTGCTCGGTTGTGGTTATGGCCATGAAAGCTTCCATGGTTGTATGGCAGTGGTATTTTTTTGCTGAATAATACATGGTGATGGATGCTTTTGGAGGCTGGGTTTTTTCCCTCAATGAGGGTTTCCCAAAATATATCTTGTGTCACAATTTTGTGGGTATGTTTTCTATTCTCTTGCATGTGGATTTTAATTTCATGTTTATTTTAAATCTATTATGGGTTATGTGGAAACAGTTATATTCTTTATTGCCAAGTTTCCTTACAATATACACTTTATAGTGGTCTTGTTAATATCTTAAGAGTCTATACACATCCTCCATTCTCCACTTTTATTTAGAGCTGATACTTCTGTAAGGAAACTTGGCAATAAAGAATATAACCGTTTCCACATAACCCATAATAGATCTGAAAAATAAACACAGAATTAAAATCCACATGCAAGAGAATAGATAACATACCCACAAAATTGTGACACAAGATATACCCTGGGAAACCCTCATTGAGGGAAAAAACTCAGCCTCTAAAAGCATCCATCACCATGTATTATTCAGCAAAAAAATACCATTGCCATACAACTATGGAAGCCTTCATGGCCATAGCCACAACCGAGCAAACTATGTGAACAAGCATGAATCCACACATCCCATGCCGTGCTTCCAACCTTCACAAATGCTCCCTTGGCTAACCTGTCAAGCCTTGTCCCGCTCGACTCTTGCCTTTTGTCTTCTCCTTGTCACTCTCTTACTGACTCTACAACAACTACCCTTGTGGCTGCTTATATAGTAGCAAGTCCCACAAAACCACCAAGTGGTATTACATAAACCATTGCTACCTAACCCACTGACCCCACATTTAATATTGGGCATTTAATTCTTTTCTCCAATATTAAATAATTACATGAAATATTATCACAATGTTACAATACAACTCATCAAGAATATTCCATGAGAATCTTTACATGTTGCACGTCCATCTAGGCACAACATTACATAATAAAATAAAATAATAAAATAACAATATTATGCAATGTGTGCAACACCCATTATCTCAACAATCTCCCACTTGTTGTATACATTGCATAGGGTCAATCCGTAGCCACATAAATAAACAAGGGAACAATCCCTCTCAGCACATCCACCATCATGGATCAAAATACACCAAGTGCTCCATCCTGGTACCCGCAAAAAAATCAAAGTATCCAGCATCTCGAACATGAATGATCTCACCTCCTATTATGCCACTCCCACTGGACATACATAGAAGCCATCCAAAGAGAAACCCACCCAACCTGTTGCATTAGAAGATCATAAAATCCTGTACCAACTAAAATTCCAAGTACAAATAACTTGATCCAAAGGTAATCACATGTATCCGTAGTTGTCAAAATATCCATAGCTGAAATAGCACCCACAGCAAAGTGCCAAACCCATCCAACTATCCATACCTCAAAGGTATAACAAGTGAATCTCATATCATCAACATATCCAATCTGCAACCTGCAATCATAAGCCTCAAGAGCAATACCTACCACATATATACCAAGAAGCTCCCACTGCAAAAGATAATGTCAAATCTATAACCAATCCACTCACAACATCTCAAAGAAGTGAATCCATGTAGTATCAAGGACATCCACAATACATAAACTAATATCCTACAAGAACAACTCTCATAACAAGTCTCCAATGCTCTCCTAAATTCTCCACAACTAGCAGAGGAAAGAGAAATAAATAACCATGTCATCTCTCACATGACATACATGAGCACAAACCAGTGATCACAATCTCTAAACAATCTCAAATCCAATGTAGGAAAAACTAAACATCCAAGAAGATAACCAAGACCAGAGAAACCATGCAAATCATAACCTGTATCATGTCCTTCTACACACGCCTCTAGATGTAAACTGTGCAAGTATGATCTTCTCCATAAAACCCCAA
Source organism: Cupressus sempervirens (assembly GCA_028749045.1). Lineage (NCBI taxonomy): Eukaryota > Viridiplantae > Streptophyta > Pinopsida > Cupressales > Cupressaceae > Cupressus > Cupressus sempervirens. The sequence continues at coordinate 634,638,642 of CM053786.1, read as the reverse complement.
CAAGAAGCCTCAACAACACCCAAACCATACCATATAACTAATCATGGATGTAAGCCTCTCACAAGAAGATCAAACTCAATAAAACCATTCCTAAACCAAGGAATAACCATTCCTAATCCAAGGTGTAGGGCCCATTTGCCGTTGCACCAAAAGCCATGACTGTTAGTGAACATGAAACACCACATAATTAACCACCTGTGGGCAGGAGAGCGTGTCGCATCACCCAACAATCTCTCCCTCGACGCGCATACCAGGTGCTTACGCAGGTCAGAAAGGCACCGGGGAGATTTGAACCCATGACCAAGCCAAAACCAGGCTCTGATACCAATTGTAGGGCCCATTTGCCGTTGCACCAAAAGCCATGACTGTTAGTGAACATGAAACACCACATAATTAACCACCTATGGGCAGGGGAGCGCGTCACATCACCCAACACAAGGAATATGCCCAAATATAAAACCATCTCCCAAACTCAACCAGCATAACAACATATGCACATGGAGATAACCAATGCTAAACCATCTCTCAAATGAACCCTTCAGAACTAACTCATGTACCATAGCTCAAGATCCATATCTATGAAAGACAAGCATAAATATAATGCAATTGAGAGAAACAATGGGCTATACCTCTCAAGTAGCAAACTGCCGAGTAGACCAAGAGTGGGGAATGAGAATGCTCATCAAGATACCCAAGTCTCCAACCAAGACTCATCTAAGAACAATCTCCTCTCAAGTCCATATCAGGTGACTGCCCCTCGGACTTCCTGTTGAAACCATCAACTGTCCCAACAAATACTTCTCTAATCCAAGAGAAATCAGCGTCACCACTGTCTCTAAGTATCCATGAGCACCTGTAACCAATCAATCCATGCCAACTCCAAATGCAACATAGCAATATCATGAAGTATCCAGCTTATGATCAATGTACTCAATACCAAGAAACTAAACCAAGATCAATGTCAAAGTTCCAACCATGGCCTCAGGAACATAAACATGACAACATGATCTTACCATCTCAACTAAAGAGATAACATGCTTCATATGAACATACCATAACATGTCATAACTCTAAACGCGTATCAAGAGTATACCATGAAATAATAATGAAACCATCCTCACACCAAGGATAACATGCCAAATAAAAGCATAAACCACACCTTTGCCAAGAACCCTGTGAGTCCTCAAGATGCAACCATCTCCACACACCATGAAGAAAACCATCTCCACATACCAGGAAGAACCATCTCCACATACCATGAAGATAACCAAGAACTCCATGAGTCTTCAAGATCTAACCATCTTCACACACCATGAAGATAAAAAATGCACCATGCAAATGTCAAAGACACTTCTGCAGCAACAGGATCTAAGACAAACCTCCAACATCTGCAAACACTCAATAAATATATCAATGCCAAAAACTCCCACTCAATTGTGGTACCAAGTCACCTATGGCATCATAAAATCCATCTCCTATATGAAGATCCAAACTAAACCAGGAACTAATCCTGCACTGTCACCTCATCACTGTCACAAGCTCCCACTAAACCATGTATCCAAGCTATCCATGACATAATGATGAAAAAAATCCATCCTCTAACCATGAGAATCAACCAAGGCATTAAACCATCAAAGAACTCAAAGTGCACATCATGAGCTTCTCAAAAGAAAACCAAATAACCATGATCCTCAACCAAGAAGATATACCACCATAACCAAATCAAAAATCTAAGCTAATAAACATCAAGGATGTACCTATATATCTAATCATTTCATGCCAAAATCCATGACACCATGATCACATCTATGAACCGAGCATCTGGCTCTCAAAGTGTCCAACCTGTCAGCATAAAATAGTCAACCACAATCCTGCACCATGACTATACCTGGTAATAACATCTCATCCCTTCTACATGAAGAAAATAGTAAATCATGTGACTTAGGGCATAGACAACCCAAATCCAAGCCACCAATCTGAATATACATCAATAATGAGAGATCAATGGGCAAAGACAACCCATAACCAAGCTATAAATGCAACCTGTAAGTATAGACCGCTTACAACACTGCACAACTTGTAGATCCAACAAGACATCATGCATATCCAAACCAAACACTGATAACCATATCATCATGAGACCAATCTGAAATATGAACTGAGTATACAATGACATCAAATCTTAAACCTCCAATGCCATAAACTCACAATGTTACCATAGTCAAAATATACCTATAAACTGTTCAGATCAATATATCAATAAATAAATCATGCCAAACTTGCACCAAATCTGAACCAATGTGTAGAGCTCTCCAAGAGCTTTCCGTTGACTACTCGAAGTCCAAAATTCGACTCCGTATGCTCAAGTTATGCCTTAATCCGTGCTCAAAATAAAAAACATCTGACTTTAGGGCTCTTAAAACCTAACAAAATTTTAAAATCATAGAACCAAACCTACACCATCTTGTAGTGCTCTGAATTAGCTTTCCAACGCCTGTAAGAACTCTGAAATCTGATATTCTGAGAGAAAGTTATGGTCGTTTTACTAAGACAGTATTTTTACCATTTTCAGTACGTTTTTTTCATTTTTTATTTTTTTTGAGTGACGAAAATTCCGACGGGATTAAATTTGACGGCCATCATGGGCTGAAACCAAAAAACTCTTTCATTTCCTCTAAACATGTCCAAACCAGGGCATATTATATATCAAAATTTATGGAAATGTCAACCCGGATCCAATGGTGAGGTCTGTTTTTACCCAGGAGGTCATTTATGCATGCTACCCCCCAAAACCCTCATTCAAATGAAACATCCGAAAAACTCTTTTGTCCAACAATTTCACATGCCCAAATATTTTAACATCCCATCATAACAGCAAATCCAAAACCCTCAGATCTGCAATAAATCATTCATATATCTTGCCATTTTCTTTTATCCTCTCATGCATTCCCATGGATTCAATCTAGGGTTACAATAATAAAACCATAGCTCTGATACCACTTGTAAGGAAACTTGGCAATAAAGAATATAACCGTTTCCACATAACCCATAATAGATCTGAAAAATAAACACAGAATTAAAATCCACATGCAAGAGAATAGATAACATACCTACAAAATTGTGACACAAGATATACCCTGGGAAACCCTCATTGAGGGAAAAAACCCAGCCTCCAAAAGCATCCATCACCATGTATTATTCAACAAAAAAATACCATTGCCATACAACTATGGAAGCCTTCATGGCCATAGCCACAACCGAGCAAACTATGTGAACAAGCATGAATCCACACATCCCATGCCATGCTTCCAACCTTCACAAATGCTCCCTTGGCTAACCTGTCAAGCCTTGTCCCACTCGACTCTTGCCTTTTTTCTTCTCCTTGTCACTCTCTTACTCACTCTACAACAACTACCCTTGTGGCTGCTTATATAGTAGCAAGTCCCACAAAACCACCAAGTGGTATTACATAAACCATTGCTACCTAACCCACTGACCCCACATTTAATATTGGGCATTTAATTCTTTTCCCCAATATTAAATAATTACATGAAATATTATCACAATGTTACAATACAACTCATCAAGAATATTCCATGGGAATCTTTACATGTTGCACGTCCATCTAGGCACAACATTACATAATAAAATAAAATAATAAAATAACAATATTATGCGATGTGTGCAACACCCATTATCTCAACAACTTCTAGTACAATACATGGATTTAGACTCTCTCGAATCAACCCTTTCTATAATAACTCCTACACTTGTCTATGTTGAAGTTGATGAAAGATAATCCCACAACTCCCAAGAATCACCTGCATGCAAACACTTGTCATAGAAAGAGAGAAGAAAAAGCTATGGAGGCTAGAATTTCCATATCCATAGATGAGACATTCTTGAAGAGCAAAATAAGAAATTGCTATTATAAAAAGTGAATGAATGTTTGCAATGAGAGATCATCCTTATAAAGGATATCAAAATCCTAAAAAGGTCTAACCTAGATTGCATCATAATAATTAATAAAAGAGCCATGTAGTAGGAGGTATGAAGATGGGGTCTCCAAGCTCTGACATGTCCCATCGGTGGGGACCAAAAAAGCCAACATATCCCCAAAAAATGTGGGTTGATCCACTAAAAAAGGCAAGAACATCACCAAAAATAATGAGCATTATTTCCAATAAAAAACAAAGTGCTTCCACCCACCAAAATTTGCAGCAATAAGGGTGCCAAAAAAAATGGCACATGTCAAAACATGAAAACCTTGAGAGAGTGTGTGTCAAGCTAGAACTGTAGGTCAAACATCCACTAATCATGTACCATATCCAAAAAATGCCATAAAAATTGCACATTCTCCAAGCAGTAATTCATTAGGAGGATTTTTTTTGTGATATGCGCCTAAATCCAAATGCCAAAAATCCAAAAAATTGCCAAGCAAGGTTGCTAAATTTGAAACCCGCCTATGCATGAAAGAAGGGGCCCGATAAAAAAGAAGGCTTGACATGGTGAGAAAAGAAATGACAAGGTCCAAAAACATGAGGCCTCAGGATCTTAAACAATGGGAAAATAGAGGAAAAGAGACCACGTGGAGGTGGGCTACAAAGCACAAAGAGTTGATGTGAGATTCAACGTCAAATATGATTGATGATATATGCTTGAAAAATCACCCTCCTCTACAAAAATAGTCAGCCCAATAAAGAAAAAAAATTGTCCAATCAATTCAAATTGCCAATGAAGAGGATGACGTCCTATTTCATGCCACGCATGGAGGGAGGAGCCAATGGGGCCTACAACGCATCCCAAAAAGCATGTTTCACAACATGCAAGACCTTTAAGAAATCACACAACCTCTTTAAAAAACAAAGATTTTTCCAGTACATTTTTTAACAATGATTTTTACCCAAAAAAGTAGAAATATTTTTTCTTGGAATAAAAAATTGTTGCCTCAATTTGTGTGCCCAGGCTAGAACAAATGGGTGCAAAATTTGTTTGCCTTAGATTTCAATTGCATCCAAATTGGACATATTTTATATGAAGATGGGGGTTTTCAAGTGCTCTGAGCTCAACAATGATGTCCATTTGGGCTCAAAGAGCTCCAAAAAATAGGTCCTCCCCAAATCCAATACAAAATCCTTTGAAAGCCACAAATCTGAAATCAATGCCAAATATCTCAAGAACAAAACAGGGGCATGAAGATCTGGAGCTCTGATACCATGTTGAAGTTGATGAAAGATCAACCCCACAACTCCCAAGAATCACTTGTATGCAAACACCTATCACAAAAAGAGAGAAGCAAAAGCTATGGAGGTTGGAATTCCCATATCCATAGATGAGACATTCTTGATGAGCAAAAAGAGAAATTGCTATTATCAAAAGTGAATGAATGTTTACAATGAGAGATCATCCTTATAAAGGAGATCGAAACCCTAAAAAGGTCTAACCTAGGTTGCATCATAATAATTAATAAAAGAGCCATGTAGTAGGAGGTATAAAGATGGGGTTGTTGAAAATTTATTCAGCGCTCCCCTCAAGATTCATGACAAGGGCTTAACTACCTCCTATGTACTATAAGTTGAGTGGTTGTATCGGGCATTGAAAAATCAGCCTTTTGGTACAATGACAACCCCACTGTAGGGTTCCATAATAGATGAAGATAATCACACCATTATTCCTCTTAAGGATACTATGTCTATTTTGAAAACTATCTATTCCATCATGAAATACATTTGAATTATCAACCTAGGGACGTTGGACTTGAAATGGGTCAGCAAGATATGTGCACTAAGTTCCTTCAAGAGACTTAACACCTAAGCTACAGGAAAGTAAAATTCATGAAAGGAATGTATACTGCTGACATAGAAAAATAAACACACTTGGACTAACAAAAAATAATTATAGAAAAATTCATAAAATGAATTCTAAACTAGTTAACAATTCAAACATCCACCATGACCATTTCCCACAAGTGCTACAAGAACTTTCACAGTAACAATGCTGCAAGACTAATATAGTAAATCTACTTGAAAATAGGAAATTGCAAGGAATGAATCTACTCTACCTAAATCTATTCCACCTCCCAAGAGGGCCCCCTTGGTTGGATTCAACTAACTAAGAACACAACAAGTATTCCAAAATCACTCTCTCATTAAAATCCTTCTTTGGTTACATCACTAAATAATTCATGAAGAATAGAAAAGAGTAACTTTTAAATCTCAAACTAGTGTTGTCTATTTCTTCATTACTTTCTCCTTCTAGTAAAGATGATCCCCCCAAATCCATTATATATAGAGGATTGGGTACTTATTGAAAACATTTCATAAAAGAAGCCATGAACAAACATCGCCAGAAAAGAAGGTGGAACATCAACCATGACATAGAACATTGATTAAGGAATAGAATAATAGCTCGTAGGGAATATAGCAAATTAGGTCTTCTTGATTTTTCTGGAATAATAACTCCTTTGCAAGAATGCCTTATTCAGAGGAACTGATATGTGCTTCCTTTGCCATTATTGGTCTTCATCGTCTCCTTCCTTTAATACTGTAATCACCACTCTTTGCGCCAATTCTCTATTTCTTGAAAGCTAGAAACATCTAAAACACATATGCACCATAACATTCCAACTCTTATTCAAATATTAGAACATAGCTTAAAATATTTATATGAAATACTGCATTTTATGTATAATATTAAGCAAAGTATGTCATACCTACTATCCATCGGTTTAATAAGTTCTAGCTATATTTGGCATAAGTTCACAAGATATTTAAAACAAATATTTTGGAAATGTTTTTCACAAGGCTCAAAGAGTAAGTTCAAACAATCAAAACTATATCAAATTTGAGACATTAATATGCCTCATCATTTGCCCCCCACTATGCAAATGCTTATCCTCAAGCATTGTACTTCTTTGCCATTGCTTTGAAATCTCCCATTGTAGTCTTCCCCTACTTCCCACTTTTGAAAGTGTAGAAATATCCTCTAGTGCATCTCCAATTTTCACCCAAGTGTTCTTCAACCAATGGGTCTAGTCTGGTAGCATTATTTTCATACAGAGGCCAAAGAAGGGTAGGAGGCTAAAAAGTTAATGACATCTATAGCTCTTTTTTAATTTTTCTTCCCAGTTGCATATACTTAGCCAACCTATTAACAGTTACCTCATAATTGATAGGGTTATGTGGTTTAGCCTTTTTGAAACCTTTTGGTAGTTGATTCTAGGGATTTCTAAGCCTTGCAATTGGTCTTTGTTGTGTAAAATTTGGAAGTGTCTGGTATTCTCTATAATTTTTTTCCCTTTTTGCAAACACTTTCTCCCTAATTTCCGGTTTTGGTCTCCCATAAGTTGATCTAAACCAATCTCTCAAAAGGTCATAAGGCTTATGGGATTTAGGCCATACTCGCAATGGTTCAGATTTCTCAAGTTCTTTATAGGCATCCAACTTTCTATCATAATTTTTATCTGCATCTAGGACACTAAAGCTCTAAGGTGAACATCCCTTATGTAAAGCAAAGGATTTCACTCTATCTATGGAATTATGAAATTATGCAAATAGAGTTCACACAAAAAATTCTTTTGCCATGAGGGAAAAGTCTGGTACACATTATAAAAATCTTGAGCATTTTTAAATTCACAATCAATGTCTCTCATTGTCATCATCAATTGAAATAATAGAAATTGTTCCTTCAAAAAAATGGCATAGACCCTTGGTGGTGGTCTACAGGCCATTACTTGGTTAGCTAGCTTTAAAGCTTTATTCATCTACTATTTCTATTTCTCAAGTTGCTCTTTGAATGATTCAATTTCCTCATCTCTATCAAATATTGCCTTCTGCATTTGGTCTCTTTCTTGCCTCCACAAGGCCTTTAGACTAAACAATATCAATTGAATTGTAGATGAAGGAGATTCTTGAGCCTAAGATTTAGCCTTTTTTTCTTTGGCAACTTGTTGGAAATGTTGGGAGTACCAAGAGGATTTATAAGGTATAAGAGAAACATTAGAATATACAGGGGTTGGGAGTATGGTGGGTTGATCATTGCTAGGGACTTTTTTTGGAACAACAGTGGGGTTTGATTTACACATTTTTTGATTCTCTTATGGTATCTCATTGACAGGCTCATTTTCATGTGTTTCCACATTTTGGGGTTCCAATGGCACAGGAGAGTCATCTGGAATATTTTCAACTACTGATTCTATACGAGGCTTTGAAATTGGGGCATTTGGTTTTTCAGTGGGAATTGGGATTCTTGACCTCATGTACGAGGGCTTCTACACACAGGAACTTCTTTAGCTTTGACCATTTTGCAGGTTAGATTTGGTTTAGGCATGACTGGAGTAGATGCTGCAGGAGTGGTTGCTACAGGAATATACCTTTTTCTCTTTGTTACTTTAACAAAGGGGTTTTGGGCTTCCTTTTCAAGATTAGGGCTTTCTTTACCAACCTTACACTCGCCTTTATTTCTAGAAGAGCTAGGTATATCATCCTCTAAAATAGGCTCAATAGGCTTATCAAGAGAGGGTTCCTTTTCTACTTTAGTCGGATTCTGACTAGGCTCTGGAATTTCTTTCTCATTTGCTAAATTATGTGGAGCAGGGTTGGCTTGAGGCTGCAAGGTTTTAAATTCAACAAACTCTGCCCATCATACAGGGGAAGAATCCCTAAGAGACCTTTCAACTACAATTATAATGAGGGCATGATGAGAAACAAAATTTGCATTTCCTTTTTGCATTTCTTTAGAAGTAATACACATCATATTGTAAAGGAAATTAGGGGCATTAACTTGAATGTTATGTCTTATACAATTGAGTAGCTTAAAATGATGAGCATGCAAATTTGAAAATCTGCTTTCATAGGACAAATACCTAATAATGTGGGTTGCCAATTCTGGATATAGAGCTGGAAGAGAAAGTCTTTTACACCCTTTCTTTGAAATATCTAGTTGAGGGTCACCTAGTTGAAAGAATTGTGCTCGTGAGGACCTGGCATCATTTTCATTTGTATAATGCTCACAAATTGTTGGTAGTCCTGTGACTTCTGATATCCTCTCCTTAGTAGCAATCACTTTTAACCTCCATACTATGGCTTCCTCTTCATCAAATGTTGTCATAAACTTCGTTGCTACTTCTTCATTGAGTTCGATTAATTGTAAGAAGTAGCCAAGCCATCAACAGGCATGAAATCGCCGGACGACTTCAACGTCTACAAGTAAAATATTATGAAGAATTGGCTCATACCTCCATAACTGTCCTCCCATCTTCACAATATCTAGCTTTGATTTTCTCTATTCTTAGCACTTGGATAAGTTTTACCTCTTTACTTCTGCAAATTCCCTCTTCTTAGAATTTCAAATTAACCTTTTAGAGGAATGTTGTTACCAATTCTCTTAACAAGACTCTATTGCATTTGACATGTAAAATAATGATGCAATTGATTATGAAGGACATCAAGGTTTAACTAAAGATATTCTCGTAATAACTCTTAGTCCTTTCAATCATGTCAAACATAGGAGATCTTTCCCAAAATTGCAGTAAAAAGGTATGGCAAATACAAAAAGATTTTTAAAAATTAAAGAAAAATATGAGACCATCGCCAAAGTATAGCCTATAATGTGGGCATGACTAGGGTAGCATGGAAATGACATTTGGAAATTAATACACTTTCTTGACCCCCCACTAAAATTTGACAAGTGTCCACACTTTAAAAAAATTTGGCATAGGAATGAGAAACTGGCTTAAGACTTATATGATACATTTAATGTAGTATTAGATATAAATATCGAAACCTATGCACTAAAATATAAATAAAAAGTAAAAAAAATTGTGCCAAAAAATTTGAGAGCTTACATATGCATGCAAATTGATGAGGTGGTGAAGTCGAGTGACAACAAAAAAGGTACTAACAGAATCATTTATTGAAAGCAGTAAAAATAGAATTTGTGGGTGATGTGGAGTGTGAGTGGATGGTAGATAGAGAAATGAGATGAGTTGATATGAAGAAATAGAAAAATGAATGAAAGAATGGACCTCATATTAAATGAGGTTTTATTATGTGGGCTCCTTGAAAATTTTCCATGGTATGGCTGCAAGAAGAAGGTTTTCACCCTCTGTTACAAGAACTGTGTTTGTAGGAGCTAGTAAACTAGTTGGTTGGAACTACTGCAAGAACTCATCTTTGGTCTATGGTTTATGATAGAGGTGCAACCTATGGCCATTTACAAGTAACTTGAACTAGACAGGATCAATGGTTATTAGTTGGACTGCTCCATTGTCAAATACATACTGAATTTCAAAAGGCCCTAACCACTGAGTTTGCAACTTTCCTTGATTTTCTTTGAAGTGAGAATTTTATAGGAGAGTCCAATCTCCTACTTGGAATTGTTTATTATGGATATGTGCACCATGCCACTTCTTTTGTTGCTGTTGAATGATATCTGGTCTTTCCAAAGCTATCTTTCTTATTTCATCTAGGGAGTTCAAGTGGAGAAGTCTCTCTTCTTGTGATGCAGGAAGACTATTGTTCAATTCCAAAGTAGTGCACAATGTTTTATGTTCAAATTCAATAGGTAACATTGCTACTTTTCTATAAACAAGTTCAAATGGAGTGAATCCATGTGGTCCAGTATGCCAAAACAACTTTAATTAATTTGTTGGTCTAATCAATCATGTATTTGCACTGTCTTAGTAAGAATGGCTTCAATTTCTCTATTGGTGACCTCTACTTTCCCATTTGCTTGAGTGTGATAGTGACTAGATTTTTAGTGCCTTATGCTATATTCTTCCATAACCTCAGTGATCAAGCTTGATGTGAACTAGGCTCCTTGATCTATGACAAGTTCTTTGGGAACTCCATAGCGGGTGAATATTTCATATAGGAATTTAGCTACTTTCTCATTTCTTGCATTTTTCATTGCTCTAACTTCCACCCATTTGGTTACATAATCCATGCATACTAAGATGTAGGATTTTCCATTTGATGACGGGCCAATTGGACCTATGAAGTCCATACTCCACTTGTCAAAAGGTGTTACTACAATCTATGGATTGAGTGGCATCTCATTAGTTTTGGTTGGTCGGCCCATCCTCTACCATTTTTCACAGTTGGTTGTATAAGTTACTGCATCCTTATGTAAGGTTGACCAATAATATCCAGTTGTAAGTACCTTTAGTGTTGTTCTTTTTCCTACAAAATGACCTCCACATGGTTCATCATGATAGGCATGTAGCATGTCATATATCTCATCCTCTTTGACACATCTCCTCATGACCTGATCTGATCCAATATAGAAGAGATTGTTATCTATCCAGAAGTAATGAAAAATTTTCTCTGCTAGCTTCCTCTTGTCTCTATGAGAGAAGTGTGGGGGAATTCTCTTTGCAGTAAGATAATTTGCTATGTCTTCATACCATGGCATTTGAGTTGCTATGTGGAACAAGTGTTCATTTGGAAAGGTATCTTCAATTGGAGTTGGATCTTCATCAGCAATGTGCAGTCTAGACAAATAATCAACAACTATGTTGGATTTTCCAAGCTTATCAATAATGGTAATATCAAACTCCTATAACAATAAGAGCCATCTTGCCAATCTACCAGTTACAATAGGTTTGTTCATTAAGTATCTTATAGCTAAGTGATCAATATGAACAAAAATAGGATATCCAATTACATAATGTTTGATTATATTCAATGCATAGACTATAGCTAAAAGTTCTTTTTAGTTACTATGTAATTTAGTTCAGGTCCATGAAGGCTTTTACTAATATAGTAGATGACATTTTCAAGATTAGCAGGCTTTTGTCCTAATACAACACCTACGACATAGTATGGATATGAAATGGAATTGACTATTCAGGTCCCTTTAAAACTGGTGCCTTAGTGAGGAGTTTCTTAAGCTGCAGGAAGGCTTCATTACATTTAGGTGTCCAAATGAATTCAACTTCCTTAGTCAACAATGTATACAAATGACTAGCTATTTTACTGAAATCTTTTATGAAATGCCTATAATAGCCAGCATGACCTAAAATAGATCTCACATCTTTTGGTTTTGTAGGTATGGGCAATGTTAGAATTACCTCTATCTTATCCGGATCCACTTGTATTCCTATAGCTGATATGGAATGGCCAAGCACCACTCCTTTCTACATAAGCATGCAACATTTCTCACTATTGAGTGATAGATTATGTTCTTTGCATCAGACAAGAACCCTTTCAAGGTTCATCAAGGCTTCTTCAAAGGTGACTCCAAATGTTGTGAAATCATCCATGTATATTTCCATGCAATCATGCGATATATCAGCAAATATGTTGTTGAAAACTCTTTGGAAGGTTGTTAGGGTATTGCACAGGCCAAATGGAAAGACAGAATATGCAAAAGTACCCCACATGCATGTAGATGTGGTTTTATCTTTATCTTCAGGAGTGATACTTATCTGATTATAACCACTGTACCCATCTAGGAAAGAAAAATATTCTTACCAACCAGAGTGTCTAGAACTTGATTAATGAAGGGTAAAGGAAAGTGATTCTTTTCTAGTTGCCTTATTCAATTCTCTTTAATCTACATAGATCCACCATTTCCCTCCCTTTTTAGGCACTATGACCAGAGGTGAGACCCATCTACTATAAGATATAGGGTATATAAAACCAACATCAAGAAACTTTTGCAATTTAGTTTTAACTATTTCTCTAAGGGCTAGATTAATCCTTCTCTAGAGTTGACAGAGTGGTAGGCACCCTTCATTGATGTATATTCTATGAGTGCATAATGTAGGACTTAACCCTTTCATATCCCCATAGTCCCATGCAAAATCCTTTTCATGATTTTGAAGAAGTTCTGTTAACTATTTCATCTGTGGGGAAGGCAATTTTGGATTGACACAGAGATTATGACCTTTTGACAACTCAATAGTAGTTGTGAGATCAACCATATCAGCTTTAGAGATTGGACTTGTATCTAGTTCACATGGTAAACACTGATGAATAATGTTTGGCTCCTTGTGCAGAAGACAATTCTCATTACATTCCTTATATGTAGTTAATTCTAACACAGAACTGTTAGATATATATTTTTCTACCACACAAGTATTATCAAGAATACTTTGAATTAGTGAATCCTCTTCCTGCAGCTTCAAAAAAGATTATTTATGTAACATCATAATCTATGCTATAGAGTTTAACTCTTCTTCTCCATCCCCTAAATCTGGCCATACATATGTACTTAAATCTAGTTGTGGTTGTGTTGGAGGATACAAATCAAATTTCTTTGTTGCTCGTCCATGTGATATGGTCATACTCCCTAACCTACAACTTATATTTGCATCAGTTGTAGCTAACCATGGTCGTCCTAAGATGACAAGGTAAACAGATAAATTGACTTTTGGGGACAGAATCATGAAATCTGCAGGGTACTCTAAAGAGTCTAGGGTTACTACTATGTCTTTTATCATCCCATTAGGAGTGACAGTAGTATCTGCAAGTTACAAAATTGTTGGGGTAGCCCTTAACCCTTCTATATTTAGCTTTTTTATAGTATCCTTAGTCATGATATTTATAGCAGCACCAAGATCAATTAAAGCATTTTTAACAGACTGACCATTTATAATCACATTCACAACTAGACTTCCTGGATCAAAATATTTAGGAATAATCAATTTTCCTAACATAATGTCAGCCAATTGTCCTACAACATGGACTTTTTTTGGGTCCTTTTTCTTCCTCCTAGGCTTTTTCAAACAAGCTTCTTTGATGGCTTTGCCATAAATAGGAACATCTTTAATGGCCTGGAATAAAGGAATTTCAACATGCATGTTCTTTAGTTGATCAATAATGTCAAAGGATTGTTCCTCTATTTGTGCAGGTTTACTTTGTATGAGCTTTTGTGGAAAAGGAGGTTAAACTACTATTTGGGTTTGAGCTGAGCTAGTTATATTGGTTGGGTCAACCATTTGTGGCTGAGAAGTTACGAGTTCTAATGCTATAGGAGTATCTGGTATTTTAGTTATGAGAGGCAGTTTAGGTGCTGGTAAGGTTATACCAGATCTCAAATGTATATCTGCAACATTTAGAGCATAAGTAGGGTATTGTTGAGCATTAACAAAATACATGGGTTGTTGTGGCTACTGGTTATTTGGATTTGGTTGTGGTTGTGTAGGAAATTGAGTCTGCTTTTGAGGTCTAGAACTTGTAGGCGGTGGCATTAGTGTAGGTTGTTGGACTCGAGGTGTAATTGTAGATTACCAGTATTTTGGTTAGGCCATTGTTGAGGTCCACTCCATTGGTTTGTAGACTACCAATTCCCTTGGGGTGGTTGCCATTGGTTCTGCTAATTCTGCCATTAAATATTTTTCTAGTTTGACCATTAATTGTTTTGCTGGTTTGGCTAGGAAGGTTGGGAATTCTGAGGCCATTGAGACTGTTGTGGATTATTTTTCCAAGCATTATTCCAATTAGTTTGATTATATTGTGGAGGACCTTGGGTACTACAGTTTTTCCATTGATTACCATATAGATTTTAATTTTGTAAAGGGTCCTGAGGCATACCTTATCATTGGGCCCATGAACTGACATTAAGCAATGAAGAATACTTTCTCATCCTCTCCATCTATCTTGATGTACTTAGTTGGAAGATGTTGGTTCTCCATGCTAGCAACCAATTTGCATTAGCAATCATTCTTCTACTTCTGACAGTGTGGATAGTACTCAACTAGTTGCACCTGATCTTCTACATGCTTCTTCTTTGCAACCATTATGTCAAGATGTGTAGTGACATCATTTATGATGTTAGCTTAAAATCTAAGAGTAGATTAGAGATCTTGAGCTTTGAAATACCCTGATTGATTCCTTTAGTTGCTGTAGTCTGGTGTCCTCTTCCTTTCTTCATAGTTGACCTCGAGTAGTTAAGACAGATTTTCTTGAGATCATCCCAAGAAGATTGATATACATCACCATCAGCCATCAGGTCTAGTGCTTCTAGACAATTATCATTCACCTCTCTCGAGAAGACTAGCTTTTGTGAATCCTCTACCGGTACATGCTAAGGGTTCTTCTATAGTGTATACAAAAAATATGAAACATAGTCTTCCAATGTTTCATCCTCCTTTTATGATATTCTAGAGATATCATCTCCTCTTGAATGAGTTGCCTTGCAATACTCTTTGTATTTATCCAAAAACAAAGTTTTCATTTCATCCCAAGTACCTGTTGCATTGGATCCTAAGCCCATGAACCATCGTAAGGCTGATTCTTTCAGTGTTGCTAGAAACAACTTGAGCTTATAGGCATCAGTGTTTCAAAGCTATGACAAAGTATGTCAAACTCAAACAAGAAAGTATTAGGGTCTTCAATTGCAAGGCCATAGAACTTTGGAAGAGAAGTTGCAGGTATATTTTTGAGATTAGCATTGGTTATGAGGCTTGGAAGAGGAAATGGAAAAGTAGGTTATGCCATTACTGGAGGTATTTGATTATGGGGTTGTTGTTGAAAAGGAACAGTTGGTACTAGATTATTAACAACTAGTGGATTTGGAACAATACTATCAAGAAAACTTGCCAAAATTTCAGCAAAAGGTTGAAGACCACTTGTATCTAAAGGTTCTGCTGTAGAGGATGATTCTATAGGGAAAAAAGGGCTTTCATCCTCAAAAAAAAACTTAGCTTCTTCTTCGATTTATTCATTCAGATTAATAGGCTCCTGTGGAAGAAATCTCCCATATTCATCTCATTTTCTTCCTCTTCAATGCATGCAATTGAATTGGTGACTTGTTAGTCAAGCCCACAATTTTGTGGTTTCCAGCTAAAAAACTAATTTGAAAATAAAAGACTCATGAAGGTTCCTAGTTTGACACCATCCTTGGTGACGATGCCAAAAAAGTGTAGGGCTCCATAATAGATGAAGATAATCACACCATTATTCCTCTCAAGGATACTATGTCTATTTTGAAAACTATGTATTCCATCATGAAATACATTTGAATTGTCAACCCAGGGATGTAGGGCTTGAAATGAGTCAGCACGATATGTGCTCTAAGTTCCTTCAAGAGACTTAACACCTATGCTGCCGAAAGGTAAAATGCATGAAGGAATCTATACTACTAATACAGAATAGTAAACACACACAAACTAACAACAGATAACTGTAGAAAACTTTAGAAAATGAATTCTAAACTAGTTAACAATTCAAACATCCACCATGATCATTTTCCACAAGTGCTACAAGAACTTTCACAATAACAATGTTGCAGGACTTATATAGCAAATCTATCTTAAAATAAGAAATTGCAAGAAATGAATCTACTCTACCTAAATTTATTCCACCTCCCAAGTGGGCCCCCTTGGTTGGCTTCAACTAACTAAGAACACAACAAGTATTTAAAAATCACTCTCTCATTAAAATACTTCTTTGATTACATCACTAAATAATTCATGAAGAATAGAAAAGAGTAACTTTTGAATCTCAAACTAGTATTGTCTATTTCTTCATTACTATCTCCTTCTAGTAAAGACGATCCCCCCAAATCCATTATATATAGAGGATTGGGTACTCATTGAAAACATGTCATAAAAGAAATCTTGAACGAACATCGCCAAAAAATAAGGCAAAACGTCAACCATGACATAGAACATTGATTAAGCAACAGAATAATAGCTCACAGGGAATATAGTAAGTAAGGTCTTCTTGGTCTTTTTGGAACAATAACTCCTCTATAGGAATGGCTTATTCAGAGGAATTGATCTATGCTTCCTTTACCATGATTGGTCTTCATCATCTCCTTCCTTTAATATGGTAATCACCACTCTTTGTGCTAGTTCTCTATTTCTTGAAAGTCAAAAACATCTGAAACACATATGCACAATAACATTCCTACTCTTATTCAAATATTAGAACATGGCTTAAAATATTTATATGAAATACTGCATTTTATGTATAATATTAAGCAAAGTATGTCATGTCCACTATCCATCGATTTAATAAGTTCTAGATGTATCTGGCGTAAGTTCACAAGGTATTTAAAACAAATATTTTGGAAATGTTTTTCACAAGGCTTAAAGAGTAAGTTCAAACTATAAAAAAGTATATCAAATTTTAGACATTAACATGCCTCATCACCCACTCTAACAAGTGCTATCAGACCTTGGTCATAGGTTCAAATCCTCAGACCCTCGGGTAATGCTGAGGGGGATATTGTTGGAAATTTGTTCAGTGCTCCCCTTGGGATTTGTGACAAGGGCTTAACTGCCTCGTGTGTACTATAAGTCGAGTGGTTGTATCGAGCATTGAAAAATCAGTCTTTTGATGCAATGACAACCCCACTCTAACAGGGGTCTCCAAGCTTTGATGTGTCCCATCGGTAAGGACCAAAAAAGCCAACAAATCCCCAAAAAAGGTGGGTTGATCTGCTAAAAAAGGTAAGAACATCACCAAAAACAATGAGCATTATCTCTAATAAAAAAAGTGCCTCCACCCAAAAAAGTAAAAACCACTTTTCTTGGAATAAAAAATTATTGCCTCAATTTGTGTGCCTAGCCTAAAACTACTTGGGTGCAAAAAAAATTTGCCTCATATTTCAATAGCGTCCAAACTGGACATATTTTATATGAAAATGTGGGCTTTCAAGTGCTTTGAGCTCAACGATGATGTCCATTTGGCCTCAAAGTGCTCCAAAAAATAGGTCTTCCCCAAATCCAATACAAAATCCTCTAAAAGCCACAGATCTTAAAACCGATGCCAAATCTCTCAAGAACAAAACATGGGCATAAAGATCTAGAGCTTGATACCAGGTTGAAGTTGATGAAAGATCAACCCCACATCTCTCAAGAATCACCTACATGAAAACACCTATCACAAAAGAGAGAAGCAAAAAAACTATGGAGGCTGGAATTGCCAGATCCATAGATGAGACAATCTTGATGAGCCAAAAAAGGAAGCACTATCATCAAAAGTGAATCAGTGTTTATAATGAGAGATCATCCTTATAAAGGAGATTGAAACCCTAAAGAGGTCTAAAATAGGTTGCATCATAACAATTAATAAAAGAATTAATTATTAGATGCCTAAAGTTTAGCTTAAGTGAAATATAGTTAATTAGGAAACATCTAATTACTCTAACAGTTTATTCAACTCTTCACTTTCTGTTGGTGTCATTCTTTGTGTTGTCTTATTTGGTGAACTGGCTCTTACGATCAACTCTATCCAATGAATAAAATTTCCTATAGGTGGAAACCCATTAGGAAAATTATCAAATACACTATCTTTAAACTTATCCAACAAATCTATAACTTTTATAGCTACATCTTCTACTTCCTCTTTACTAGCTTTTGGAATTAAAGAAAAATATATGTGCTCATGCTTCATGCCTTCAAGGAACTTTTCTCCATTAACTAAACATATTTTTGCATTACCTCATACCTTTTCTTCTTCTTTCTTCAATGGCTTTAGCTTATGTCACACTCCATCATGTGTTAAAGAATAGGTATTTGCATACCCATTATGTACTACACGATGATTAAACTATCAAGGTCTCCCTAATAGAAAATGATAAACACCTATAGGGTTAATATCACAAAACACCTCATTATGGTAGTTCCTAATCTTGAACTTTACCGAACACTATTCACTGATCAAAGCCTTATGATCCTTCAGCAACCAAGAAATCCAAAATGGATGTGGATTCTTTTTTCTTTCTAATTTAAACTTATTAACCATTTTCTTAGAAAGAGGATTTTCTATGCTATCATCATCAATAATTACATTACATACCTTACCATTATATTTTTACCTAGTATGGAATTTATTTTTTCTGTGTTCAAGTTCATTGTCATTACTCAACAAGGCTATTTTGATAACCACAACTTCTCTTTTAACACCTTTAGAATGCGACGATTTGGCATCTTCATCTATATGTGCAACTCATGCATTTCCCTCAAGTCTTTTTTGGTTCTCCCTTGATGCTAAGGACACTTATAGTTCTATGTCCTTCTTCTTTACAATGGAAACATGTCCTAGGAAAACCTCCTCTTCTTAATTCTTTACCTCTTCCTTTTTCTCTGTTGTCCTTGTGATTTTGATCATGGAAAAGGTTGAAATTATTACCCCTCTAATTCTAACTTCTACTAGCCTCATCACTCAAAGATCTTCATTTCGGCCTCTATAAGACCATTCGTTGGATCTTTCACCATGACTTCTTCCATCTTGCTTACTTTCAAACTTCTTGTTTAACTTTTCTTCCACCCTTAGGGAAAACTAGCACACCTCTTCAATATTGGGCATTCTAATCGGACTCAACTTCTCCTGAATACTCGGCCTCAACCCATTAAGGTAACATACATCTTTCTCCCTTTTAGCTTATGCATGGCCTATTCTGATGAGGACTTGATATAATTCTCTTGTATACTCTTGAATAGATCTTCCCAATTACTTTACCCCTTTCATTTTTTTTCAACAAATCAAGATCATAATAATAATAAAATGAATTGTCTCTTCAATTTCTCCATTATTTAATCCCATCTTGATATTTTCTCCTTTCCTCTTCTATTTTTCTCCAACTAAATCTCCTACCACCACATCTTTGCATGACTCTTCAACTTGGCCTTCACAAATTTGACCCTCTTAAGATCTTCAATGTCTTAATACTCACAATATTCTTCTAATTTATTGATCTAGTCAATCAATTCCTCTTGGTAAATATTTATCGAAAATGTGGGGACTTCAACCTTGGGTCTCTTTCTAATCTTGGAAATGGCTCTCAAAAACCTATCCTCCTCAGGGTTTCCTTTGACACTTCTTCAAATTCCTTCTTACTTTCAATTCTTGCTACAATATTCATTCATCTACGAATCTCCTCTTCCAATTCTTGCACTTGTCTCTGGAGGGCTCTAAAACCCTCTTCTTGCACATCTTTGGCTCTTTCACCACAATTCCTCCATGGAGGCATTTGTGTGTTTATCCTTCAAACCCATAACCATAGTCCTGGTGTAAATTACCCCACAATCAATGACCTATTACACAATTAGGAACTCCTAATTTGATACCACTTGATGAAGGGTACTCCCCTTATTAACACAAACATGCACAACATAATAGAGAAATAAAAATAATTTTCAAGAATAGAAAATAGGCTTCTTATTATCTCCAATAAAATGAAAAAAAAAATCAAAAAATAACATGCCAATCCACATGGACATTTTCCTTAGATTATTCTATAGGCCATAATCACCATCTATCTATTCAAAATGTTTTAGACAACCCTACGAGCCTTCATTATATAAGCTATTTCCACCATCCAAGAAGGTTCTAGAAAATTTAACCCTAAAATTTGAGGTCAACCAACCCTAATACATTTTAATTTATATTTTATAACATTAGAGTAGGCCCCAACAACTTTCAAAGCTCAAAGGAAATTTTGAAAGAATTACATTTTCTTCAATTTTAGGTAACACAACTTTTGGAGAACATAACTTGTCACTAATTTCTATGATTGGTTATTATGAACCCATTTTAGGAATGTCATAGTGTTCTACAATACCCAATTTGCACAAACATGAGTTACCTGAGGTTTGACCCCTTTTTGGAGCCTTTAAAGCCCTCAAAACTAAGTTCAAAGTTTTTATGCTATGCTACTAATACCGAAACAATTCATTAACTTCACAAATAGACTTGATATTGCAACAAAACCTTACTGGAAGACTGATATAGCTAAAATGAACCTCTGAGGAAGAAAACAAAAACTTTTGAGCTTGTACGACCAACTTATAAAAATAGTAAGCTTTTAGAACTAACAACTCTACATCAAGATAACCTTATTGAAAAAGACAAAACATAAATATTTTTGGGTGAAACAAAATTGCCCTTACACCCAGGATGCTCTTGCATCATTAGAATAAATGATGGCTTAAGTTAGGATCTAGACCTCGATGCTATATCCCCTCTCTTGGCATTGAGATAATACAATAGGGCGCACTTATTCTAGCAATTCAAGGGAATCATATGGTTGTGAGATAGAATTTTAATCACTAGTTTGTGATATATGTGTGATGTATTAATCCTCACCATTGTTATACACACACACACATACACATATGTATATGTATATGTGTATACACACACACACACACACACACATATATATACATATGTGTGTATATTTACATATATATTATACACACACACACACACACACATCCTCATTATTCTTTTTCTTTCACAAACAAAAAAATTGTACAATTGATCTAATAACTATGCACAAATTGACCAATAATTATGCACTATTATTACCAATGATGTTGTCCAATTGATCTAATACTAATTTTTTGTTCAAAAATAGAATAATTATTGACCCACTATAGATTTTTAAAAGAATTAATAGATTTGTATTGGGTGAAACTAAATAAATTATAATTGAAACATGGAGGTTGACTAATGCTCTTCCCCTACAAGATCTTAAATACATATGAAAAAAAATAAAATTATTAAAATTTAATATTTTATTTAAAATATTAAATATACAAAATTAGAATAACAACTATTGATACATTTCATGATAATCATTCAAATTATACATTAAATATAATTAATACTATTTATATAAGAAAAAAACATATACAACAAACTATTCATTATTAGTATCCAAATAAGATGTACCTCAAAGGATTCATAATTATCATAGAGAACATACACCTTGATTAATTAATTCAGACGACATCAATTGAGGGAGAAAATGGCTTTCTCTTGTGGGCACTCGAATGGGATTCCAGAATAAGGAATAACGAATGTTGAGTATCAATTGCATTTTACTTGTCATTCAAATAAAGCAAAAGACGAGCATTATTAATTTGTACAAGAATACACTCTTTGTCTTTACACTAAAGAAAACCAAAAATGATGCAAAATCTTAATTGGTATATTACATATTATCTCTTCATCTCTTGCATTGTAAGGTCCACTCAATAATGCCCTTCACTTTCCACCAAAGCTTTTCCACTAATTAATGCCCTTCTCTTTCTACCAATGCTTTTCCACCATCATTAAAAAGTGTGTGAATTATATGGATAATACTTAAATGATTCAGCAATGTGTTTTTCATCATGATTAACAAAAAGATTGTTTATTTAATAATTATTTTGGAAAAGGTTTTGGTCTTTTTTATTAAATTCTTATCATAAATACTTTTAGATAAAAGAGATTAAGTCAATGTCATCATATAAAGTTTGTATACTAATTGTGTGAGGAGATTGTTGTATGTATTGTCTTTATGAAGATATTTTGTATGTTAGTATATGTTTTGTCTTAATTTAGTACTTCAACTTTTTGCAATTTCTATGTTTGTTTGTATTTTAATATTATTTGCTATCAAAACACAATTCAGATATATAATAAGTGTTAAGTTTTTATGTTTGATTAGGATTAGGGTTACAATATATTCTATAAGGAATTTGTTAGGACTTCATGATTATTGAGCATTATAGTGTGATTATCTTAATATCGCATCACAATTTAATTAATTGTATAATGATATATGATCATTTAGATTTTGATTATACTAAATATGTGCAAGTAATAGCATGTATAATGTGATAAATATCTTGACCAGTATTTTATTAGCTAATAAATAATAAAGAGCAATTATTGTAGTATAATTAAATACATCTTAAGGTTCTATATTAATATTTATTCAAACTAGTGTTCATTTAGATTGAACTTTATGAAGCTAGAACCCTTGAAAAAATGATATGCACAAGAAAAATGCTAATAGGTACAAGACCAACTTAAGTAGAAGGGTGTATTGTGTTTTATGAGAGCATCTATTGGCATCCAATGATGGTGCAAAGTGTAAGAAACTGAGAAATGAAACTAAAATGATAGATTTTTTTTGTCATTAGGACAATAGAAGTAATTAGTGGGAATAGAGGATGATGCATCAAGAGAATGCATTTCATTGTTTGTGAATATAAAGGTGTATACAAAGAGGTAGAAAGACTAACTAAAATGTAGCATGAAAAGGATAATCAAGAAGAAGTAGCCAAGTTTTACAAGGCTAAAAAATTCTCAAGATTTCTATAATTCTCCTAATGAAGAAGCAAAACTTAAGATAATTATTTTGAAATAAAATATGCCACTTAGGTTGGTCAAAAAGTTCAATAGGGAAGAGTAAAAGAAACTAGTAAATATATTAAGAGAATTGATCAAGTGAACCTACACGTCTAGGAAGTGTAGCGAAAAGAGCCAAATATCAAAATTATACTAGGGAATAAAGCAGTTAAATAAGACTTTACAAATGTATAATACTCATGTTGAGGTATTTGGTGTTGAACCTATGTTCAAAGTTAGAAATTGTATTATAATTGATGTTTATGTAATTGCACCATCCTAAATTGTAAGTACTTGATTGTATACAATTTAAGGATCATCACGTGCCTACCTTAATATATTTTCTATGGTAGGACCTCATATGGCACTCAAAGGATACCTAAATTTAAATTTGGATCCTATGTGTTGGTAAACATGTTGTTCTTTTATTCTACTCTTTGAATGCCCCATGTTCTCAAGTGAACAATATCTAGTTACAATAGTTGGGAAATCATATCTCAGTGATTGACTTCCCTTTAAATTCTTAGGTACAACTCCCTCGAATTTTGTGATTTGCAATGAATCTTATTTATTCCTAAATCTAAATGGGCTTTTTTCTTGATGAGAGAATAAGAGAGGTAAATTGAGATAGGCCTAAATAGTAACTAAGTCAGGCAAAGATTTGGGTCTTAAAACTAACCAAGTCTGTGAACTCACACATCTTATGAACTCGCAGAAATTGATAAAATGTTAATGGATTCTATCTATGAATCATCTACTTAATTGAAAGCTTCTAACTCTAATAAAGAAGAGAACTAGCTTGAAGAAAAACACAAAACATAATCTCTTTAAACTTTCAATAACACTACTATTATCTACAACTTGTTGTATTGAACAGGGGAACACAACTCTGTTTATTCCTTAAATCAATTCAACTGAAAGAGATATCCTACGCTATCATGAAATAATGGAATAGTAAATAATTGACACAAAATACATTCAACTTGTCTCTGCAACATAAAGTATTTTACGCCCAAAATTAGTCGACCTTCTATTAATCTTTCGATAAGATACATATAGGATTCTGAGATGACTATTACAAAATGAGACTCAAATCAGTTCATCTCCTTAAAATTGACAAATGGCAAGGAGACAATTGCCATTTACAATCATTACATCAAAATATGAAAGGGCGGGATAAGAATCACTTCACCTTCTTTCCTTTTTCTGAGTTCGCCTTATAGGCTTTGGCGGCAATAATGATTGGGATCAACTCCTCATTTCTATGAACATGAACGTTAGTGTATCTTAAGAACCACTTAGAATGTTCTCTGGCTAGATCTTTGATGACATTCAACTGTTCCTGCATTTCCTCCACAGCCACATGTACACTTGCCAAGCTTTTGGAGCTCTGATACTCTATTCTAATGATTAAAAGATTTCTCTGTTAAGCTATCTAGATAATTGGAGAAATTCTTTTGCATGAAAGCAACTCCAACTATCCCTTTTCCTTGTCCACTAGCTTGGGAATCTGTATGTAGACCTCTTAGTAATTCATAGTCTTTATCCTAATCCTTTTTAACTTTAGCCTCTATTTCCTTTAATCCTTCTTCTACCACTAGGATCATTTCAGATTTGAATTGCATATTTTGGAGTTCAAATAAGGGCTCATCTCCCTTAGGCAAAATCTTTGCCTCTACTGCTTCCTTAGCCTTCGTGTGAATGATCATGCTCAATAAGGAAATGCAATCCTTGCTCTTGGCCTTCTCTGTTGACAGGGTAGCTCGGTTAGTTGAGATGTTATCTTTCTATGTTTCGAGCCTTAGTACTGCATTACCGAGTTGCTCTATGATTGCAAGTCCCTCATACTTGATTTTTTCGCTCCACTCCCTACCAATTTTCCCAAAGTGCTTGTCTTCTTGTAACTAGGAGATGATAGCTTGAATGTCAATGGTTGTAGGATCGCTAGTGGTTGACACTCTCAAGATGCTTGCCAACGGGGTGACTAGTTGCCTAATGAAGCAACCTAGCTCATGAATTTCTGCCTTCATTTTGACCTTAGCCAGCTTGAGACTTTTGAGTTGTCCTTCTATCACATCATTTGTTGATTTCCACAGGCCCACTTTGGTATCATGTCTAACTTCTTTGAGGTCTACAGAATTCAATGTGAAGTCCTCTACAGACATGTCTTCAGTTCTTCCCTCCTTGGTGGGCTTAGCAATTTCCATAGTTAAATGTCTTGTACCAGGGTCTTGGCCAAGGATCAATAGAGTCTTATGCTTCTTAACTTTACTCAGTATCGATCCAGAACGGATAGCTAGAGATAAAGTTTCTTTGTTGGGGGCTCCCTCTTCTTTCCTCTTCCTCTTTTTGTCCAAGGTGTCTTCCAACCATGATTATGTACCAACCACCTTAGATGTAGTTCCAAGTGTATCTACACTGAACATTTTCCTCTTGACTGGACTTAATGTCTTCATAGTTGAAGAGAAAGGGTTCTTTGGGACCTAGGAAATTATTTATTAAGCTTTGGGACCCTTCTCTGTTTCTATAGTCTTCTTTGTAGCTTCGTTGGACTCAGTGGATTCACTCTCGCTACTTCCACCATCTCCAAGATCCACCACTTGTATTTGGGGACTATTTGGTAGGAGTAGTGTAGCATTTACATATGGGATCAGACTACTATGAGGTGAGAGGGCCACCGTGACTACACTATCTTTCAATTCTTTTGTTTTCTTCTTCTTGGCCTTCGTTTTAGTTCTGATCACCGGTATCGAATCATCTTGACAAGTTTTATCAAGGGGGGTATTATTGTCAAGAAGTTGGTCACCTCCACCGGTTGGTTGAGCAGGCCCTTGAGTGATGGGCAAGATTGTGCCTAAGGTGCCACTTTGAGAAGATTAGGCCACCGCTACATTCAAAGATGCTTGGCTAGTTGTGCCTTTGTTCCTGCTTCACCGTGTCGTGGTCCACTCGACCCATTTTCTAGTTCTCTTGTAGATTTTGGCCATCATCACGTCTAGGTCTTCCCCAACTTCTTCATAAGGTTCTGAACTTATGGGAGTACTTCTTAGCTTGGTCAAGTATTGCTATACATATTTTGACCATCATCTTCAACTCCTACATCAATGTTAACCTTATACATCATTACTTGGTTGATTGTCAATCTAGCAAAGGCTCGATCACAACTCATCTTTGCAATCGGCCCAAGAGTCCTCAATGGTAGTGATGTGCTTTATCACGCTTCCCGTCTATAAAACATCTTTGTCATACCCATTCAGGTCAAACATTGGCCTCAAGACTTCATACATGTCTAGCTTATATTTCTTCTTGAACACCTTCATCATGTTTTTGGTGTTGGATCGGGTGTCACAACTGAAGGCTCCAACTTTCATGGGGAATTCATATCCTTTCTTCTTCAAGCTCCCACTCAGTATATTCACTTGTAGGGCTTGTCATATGATCAAGAAGGAAGACATGTAGAATGTATTATAGAACTTGGTTTCCTAGAGAGCATTGAACAAAATTTTGCTTACGTCTTGATCCCAGTCAATGTATTGGGTATCTGAGAAAATTACTTGAACTAAAAAGAAATATTGCTCAACAAAATTTAAAGCTTCTACCTCACCTTTCAACCTATGCAAGAGGACCAAAATATTGATGATTTTTGGCTTAAGGTTGGTCCCAAAAAAAGTTTTGGGAACTTTACTCTTGTCACTCTGTGGTTGTTGGAACCACATGAGGTCATCTTTTTAGCTGATAATTCTAAGACAACTCCATCAAAGCCTAAATCAGAGAACTCCTCCTACACTGGCACATGAAGGTAGTTCACCACTATTTTCCTATCAATTGAGATTAGCATTGTATCATTAGGTAGCACAATTTTCTTGGTTTTTGGGTTGTGATGAATGCATTCATAAATCAACTCAGGGGCTTGGACCACGACTGGTAAACAAGCTGCCCCAACTAAACCACATCTTCAGAGCTTCTCAATGATGGGATGAATTTGTTCAGATCTCAACCTTTTCTGGAAGTCTACTATGTCAAAGAAGCGAATAAAAGTATCTATGAAGTTTTGCAATGTGGACTTGATACTAGTTATCCCATCAAAACCTGCGCACTTGGTTGCCATGAATTCGTGAACAAGATTTTGAATCAAGAAATTGAATGAGACAATGAATGCAACAATCACAGATTTTTCAAAAGCTAACCGTATTGGTAGAATGAAAAATCAAGGGAAAAAGTTGTAACTTATTCAACTACTTGTGTATCTTTATATGAGAGCCTCAATTCATCTGTTGATCTTCAAAATTCATGCCACACAGATGAATTTAAGGAAATACTCATTGGATAGTAAATGTGAGAGTTCAACGAACATCTAGAGGTATTTTCACTATTCTGTTGAACTCAATTGTACCTTTCTATATTTTTTGATTAGATAAACAGGTTTTACAGGGATCCTGAAACCCGAGAGTTAAAACATAACAGGCTGAAAATAAGCGTTAGAAGCCTAGCCACAAAAGTAACAAGTCTAAACGTTGATAATAAGCACTAGGCCCAGCCAAATAAACAAAGGCAAAATAGAAAAGACAAGACAAACGAAACAGTCAAAAGCTAGAACAAAAAGCTAGCCAAAAAGGAAAAAGACAGGAACTAATCCTCGATCTTTCTATCTAGCTCTTGCATGACCTGGGCAGCCTCCTGGGCTATCTAGTTCTCCTTGGCCTCCTGCTGGTGAGTCCTGTGTTCTTCCTGGTCCAGAGTAGAAAAATTGATACCAATGGTATTATCATCATCAGATCTGGCTTTACCCCTGTCTTTTCCATCCACATCCCCCTGCATGCCTCTATCTTTAAGCCAATCAGTTAAAGATAGAATGTTGTTATTAATCAAGTTAAGCAGTGAGATCGTCTGGCTTGATAGATTGTGATTGTAATTTTCCAGGTTGTGGATCCTCCTTTCCACCAGGCTATGCCTATCATCATAATCTGTCCCTTTCTCCAAGCCCTTTAGATTCCTGGCTCCTTCCATTTGACCCACCTTCTCCTTAACCTCCTCCAGCTCATGAAAAAGCTACTTGATTGACCTGTAATTGTCTATCATGTTGTTGCGGGCATTGTTCAAGAGGTTCATCCCAGATTCCCTGGCATTATTAGAGATTGCCATAATCGCAAGGTTAGTGAGCTCTTCAAGATCTAGTTCCTCCTGGCTGTCCACCAAGATATGGGGGTTCATCACTTCTATGAAAATACTCATTTTTGAAGTCCTCACATTAAAATTTCTCCAAGCTTTCCTCCTATCTTTGGCCAGCACCTCCGCCCCCCCCCCCCCACAGCTCCAAAACTATCCTTTATCTGCTCCTCCGGGTGGGCTTGGGGATGGACAGGGGAGAGAGGGAGCGGAGAAGAGTCCGAGTCCTGCTGCAATCTCTCATCCTCTATGCCCACCCTCTTGTGTTTCTTCCCACCTTGGGTTTCTTGTTTTTCTTCCTGCCTCTCCTTTTCCTCGTCTTTAGACTCCATAGCCTCCTCTTCATCACAGTTGTCCTGCTCCTCATTCCCAAGCTTCTTCTAACCATGATCTTTAGGGATTTTTCTTCTAGGGGTAATGGGGGAGGGAAACTTCTTTACATTAGGTGTTATTTTTTTACCAGAGAAAGTAAGCCCCCCTTCCTCAGAAATAATGCTCTGTATATCATCTGAGTCAGAGGAGTAGCTAGAGCTTTCAATTTCCTCATTCCCAACCTATGAAGGGATGTTACTTATCATTTGAGCCTTGAAGTGCTCATAGATGAGCAGTAACAACCCCTCATGCAAAGCAGGGTAAGCAGAGGGTAGCTTTCTATATTTCCAGAGGGTAACTGTAACTTTCTATATTTCCACTACTCACTTTTCTGTTTTCCTTTAAGTTCCAAAAAGTTACCATTGGGGTACCCTGTTAAGGAAAATCCACTAAATGAGATTCTTTCTATACTTCTTCTTCATTAATGCTTTGATCCATTCCAATATCATTCCAACACACTCTGAATCTAGTACGGGGGTCAAACTTAACCATTAACTTGATTTTCTTTTTAAAAAAAAAGGAAATTGTCTTCATGGGTTGGAAACCCGCTAAGGAGAAGACATTTTCCATTTACCCCCACTGCTTCCATCTAGACCAAATCTTTAACAATAGCATTTTTGGAAGCTAAGAATGCTTGGTTAAGGTGTGAGGACCTGTTTGAGAGTGATTAAACCTCTTATTTCTCACCTCAACTCATTTTATGGAAAATTGTTTTCATGGGTTGAAAACCCGCTGAGGAGAATACAACTTCAGGTTTTTTGCCAGGGCTTGAATATTTGAGTAACAACAAATCTAAACAATGCTTGGAGATCTTAACTTAGATTCAAACATTAATTTATCATAAGATCCTTCACCTTTTGCATGTTTTTAGTCCATATGCGTCTTCAATGGTTATTACAGGAAATCATCTTCATGGGTCCGAAGCCCACCAAGGAGAAGACGATTTTCAAATTTCTGCCAATGCTTGCTTATCAAGGAGTGGTATGCCGAGAGTGAATATGGAACATGATTGATCACCAAATAATAAATTTTTATCTCCATCAGACTATGTACTAACTTACCCAACCAATCACAAGGTAAAACAAACACCCACCCAACAAGAGGAAAAAGGAAGGTGAAATGGGAAAATCCGATAGAGATCACCTAACCTTAGGGACTTAGACTTAGACTCAACCCCAACCGAGGACTATGATCACTTCTCCTACTACACAAAACTCACTTTTTCCAATTGGTTAGAAAACAAAAAGTGGGGCAACACTATGTTCCTTTTAATATTTCTTAAAATTGAGTCCAACTCTTATTTCTAGATGTGCTCCTCTATTTTTCATCCATTCCCATGATTCATTTCATCACCTAGGCACTCTATACTTATTATTTGCCTTTGTGATTTGTCCTAACCCCGAAATGAGTTGTAATCATAAATCCCACACATACTTCATGTTCCTTAAACCTAGATCAAATGTGGACCCATCCTCCTAGAGACATGTGGCCATTGGCGATATGTCCTAGGCGAATGGGACTCAAATTTGGTTTAATGACCTATTTAAGTCTTGATCCCTAAATTGATGTGAGATGTATATAAACCCCTTATCTCTCCTCATTTTGGGATCCATTATCTATTTTCAGCAACCACAATCAAGAGTTTACAACCACAACCATAATTGTCCATTAGGCTATTAAGTACAAGGCGACAACTAAAGAAAATCAAGAGTATTCAAGTTCAAGCATTCAAGCAATCTAAGGTGTTTTATTTCATAGATATATCTTATTTCCCCATCGAAGGCCAAGAAAAAGAGTTTTCTATCAAGGAAGGATATTCACATTCATTTGCTTTCATTCAAGTCTTCTCTCTCTTCTCCTTAATCTAACATTGTCATGGATTACCATATATTTTCTAAGAAAGTTTATCTTTCATGATTTTCTTTTGTGTTATTATGTTTATTTAAATCTATTGTATCATCATATTTGATCATATTTAAAGAATAATTTGCATCATTAAGGTATGATATGCTTTATTTTTCTAGTTCTAGCCTATTCTGCATGACATCATGCTTTCCTTTGTTATATTTCATTTCAAGTTTAGTTCCTTAAACATGGTTTAACTAAGGCAAACCCCCTTATTAACCTTCTTTCCTGTTTTTGTGTGTTTAAGAATAGGTTAAAGGCATACTAGATCGGATTTTTTTAAAAGGAACAATTGGGCAATCTATTAAAAAATATAAACAAAAACACTAGCAACACATCACTATTTCCATCATGTCTTTGGAATATTTTTCCATTGTAATCGTGTTACTACCATTGTGATCCCATAGTTCAACTACAAGTTAGGTCTGTCTTCTGGTTTTCATTTTTGTGTGTTTCTATTAGTATTTATTTATTTATTTCCTTCTTTCTCCATGTCCACGTTTCTATTTTGGCAAGCATAGGCCTCAAAGAAGAAAATAGCAAACCATCTCCCTATCTCTTCTTCTTCCATAAGAATGTTGTTATCCATGTCCTCTAGAGACATAAAATTATTTCTTTTCTTATGCTTAGTAATCGATCTATGAAAAAAAGTAGTATTCTTATCCCCTTCTGTAAGCCATTGGATTATGGATCTTTGGTTCCAATACACTTCTTCCTTGGCCATGATATCTTTCCATTGAACCCTATAAGATTCCTCTTTGGCCTAAGTATCTACAAAGTTATCTCCACCATTCATTACCTTTTGGAGCTTATCTAAGTTTTCATCAATTTCACCCTTCTTAAAAATATCTCCAAAGGATTGTTTACTCCAACTGATAGCTTTCCTCTTGACATTTTCCAATTTAGCAGTAAACATATGCATATCAATTCCTTCTATAGAAATGTCCCACCACTCTTCAACACATTGTCTAAATTCAGGGTGGGACTGCCACATTATCTCATAGTGAAAAGGCTTTAGGCCACTAATTAGACCATCAAACCAATTAAAGAGAATTGGGGAGTGGTTAGAAACTGTCCTAGGAAGAGTTATCAAAGTAGATGTCGTCAACAACTGCCACTCAACTGAGATAAGAAGTCTATCTAGTTTAACGTACATTAGATCTTGTCCTTTCCTATTGTTTGACCAAGTAAAGAGAGTCCCCTATAAGTCCACATCCAATAGGTCATTCCTATTTATAGACTCCACCAAATCTTGCATGCTTTCTATGAAATCATTCACATCGTCGAGCTTCTTAGAAGGAGAAAGGGGTGAGTTGAAATCACCCATGCATATAAATGTCTTCTCCGTATTGTTAGACATGTAAGTGGAAATTTCCTCCCAAATCTCAAGCCTTCACGCTCTCATGTTGGGGGCATAAATGTTCATAATACACTAGTGGTATTACTATTGGAATGCTCAACAACAATAAAGCTTTTATTCTTCAACAATGTTTTTCCTGAAATCATCCTAGGATTTTGGAGAGTGGCCACACCCCTTGAAGCACCTTCCACCTCCTTGTAACTAGACATAGCCCCAGACCATATCTTCTCTATTAGTTTGGAAAATGTTGTGGAGAACATCTTCACTTCTTGGATAAGGAGAACATCAATCTTCAAAGAGAAAAATGCTAGTTTAAGGGTAAATTATTTCTGAAGGTCATTCAACCCTTGTATATTCGAAGAAAGAAACTTCATTTCTTACCTTTTGAGGCGTTGTCCAAAGTCAATTGCCTGCCACTAGAAATCTCCCTTGCAATTTGTTTTGTCTGTGTGCTTCTATTAGAAGGTCTTCCTTTCTTAACCTTGTTACCTACATCAACTTTCTTACCTCCTCTTGTCTTTCTTTTTTGAACTTGTCATTCGCTAGTCTCATTGCCCTATGGTGAGGAGGGAGTTGATTAGAATCCCAACAATTCTCCACCAACTAGGTTAGTCATCTCCTTCAGTGGAGGTGCAAGGGGAGCAGAAAGCACTAAAGACCCTTTTGGGGTAGAAGGGTAAAAATTGTCCCCCCAAAAATGTTGTTATACAACACCTAGAGTTCATGATTCCCTAGTGGTGCCCTTATCACTTCACCATTTACTACCAGCTCACCATCTAATTCCTGGTTCTCCCCCTCTTCCAAAAATGTCCTCCTTTGAGGTCTTAGTTTCCAAAACCTTACTAGGGGTTTTTAGCAGGTAATCAATGCTTTGCAAAGTCATCAATTTTATTATCTTCAATGTTCTCCTTGACTCCTTCGCAAGGAGGAATTTCCTGACTGCAAGGAATATCCTTAGATTTTGTCAGGGATTTAGGGAGAGGGAAAGTCGAAGACTCTCCCTATGCCACAATCTCCATTGCAAACCCCAAAGAGCTCATCTTCTCTTTCTCCTTTGGCTGAGGGGCCTTACAATCCACAACCACATGACCAAAATTTGAACATTTCTAACAATATAGTCCATCATTTTCATAAACAATGGCTTGTTGATTTTCTCCCATTTTTTGTTAAGGGTAACAAAGTTAGGTAAAGCTTTGTTAATCACCACGTTAACACAAAAATGAGCATACATGAGCCTTGACTTTTGCAAAGTAACATTATCAATAGATAAATAGTGACCAAAGGAGTTCCCTATCAACCTAAAGATTTTCTCGTCCCAAAATTATAAAGGCAAGCTAGGCAACCTTACCCAGACATGTGCTAACCTACATAGCTTTGTGGAAGGGTCAAATCTTGAGTGTCATTTAGTCACCACCAGACAATGCTTCCCATAATACCATGTTCCACAAAGAATCATAGTTAGATCCACCGATGTCGTGAATTTACAAACCACTGGGCATTACTGACACACTAACACCTCCCCTTTGTTTCCATTTGTGGGATGCCCACTTCCAGACTATCTCAATTAAGGCCTAAAGGCAATGAAACAACCCACCAAGCAAAATTGCAAGGAGGACGAGATATTGTCAACCACACTATTAGGGAGGAAAATTTCAAGACCATTAGCACCTTGACAAATCTTGGGATCCTCAAGGGGAGGGGTTACAGGTGGTGCTTCCAATAGAGCCTCCTTCTAGACATTATTCCTACCTAAAGACACCACCTTAACCTGCTCCATAATAGGTGAAGGACCCTTGTAGGACACCCAAAAATGCCAATCATCCTTTAGAAAATCCATAGTAGAGTCTGACCACCCAGAGTCAACTCCACAAACCAAAACAATGGGCCTAGAAGCATTAGAATCCACTTCCCCCTAGGCCCTAGGTTGGAGATAAGCACTAGGAGCAGGTGTGGACAATAGGGAGGCTCGAATGATAGACCAAGAAGCCCTCACAAGCCATGAGCAGACAAGAAAATTCAAAATCATTGAAGGGCGAGAAATTTTAGTTAGTTTCGATTCAACCCCATGTAAGTTAAGGTCAATCTTAAGTACTAAAGATTGGCCCAAGATAGCAAAATATTGAATTTGGGAAAAAGCTTGAATATAAATGTTTGTACACCTGCACACTAGGAGCAGGTGTGGACAATAGGGAGGCCCGAATCATAGGCCAAGAAGCCCTCACAAGCCATGAGCAGACAAGAAAATTCAAAATCATTGAAGGGCGAGAAATTTTAGTTAGTTTCGGTTCAACCCCATGTAAGTTAAGGTCAATCTTAAGTACTAAAGATTGGCCCGAGATAGCAAAATATTGAATTTGGGAAAAAGCTTGAATATATATGTTTGTACACCTACATTTAAATAAATATAAGATTGTAAAACAAATTTAGTATAAATGTATTTCATTTGCCAATATGTATTTATATTAGACTGTGCCATTAAATTCTACCCAAACTAAATATAAACTTGATATGGATGTTAATTTTATCCTTCCATCCGTCTAAAAGATCCTAAAATCTATTCATGGTTGTGTCAAAGTAGAACTACGCTGTGCATTTAACATCTTTTAGCAATGTGTTTTGTAACTTCGACCATCTCATTTTGGGCCCTGTCTACCGGGCAACATATATGCACCATTGTTCAATAGAAGTATAAAAGACATCCACTATTTAACACTTGCGAGGGGTGCATATAAGTTGCCCTATATCCACTGGCCTCATTTTGTACTATCGTGTCTTATCTTGCTTTACGTGAGCTTTATGAACTTTGAACTTCAAATGCAAATTCCCGAGAGACACAAAGGTCTGATTTAGTCACCTCCAACTTAAACCTTCAATGAATGGTAGCTCTAAAGTTCATGTTTAATATTTATATGTTTCAGGGTAAGATATAACAGTTCTGATCATTCACAGTTTCACGTACAAGAAATTTGTAAATTTTGATGTTTAACATTTAAAATGATAAATTATGAAAACGGATGTAAGTAGAAAATAATTTCATCTGTAAGCTAAAAGGAAAATTAGATATGTTCGGATTAAGCAGCTCAGTTTTCAATTGATGATTAGGATTATGGATGGATAGTTTTTAATTAAAAATAATGGATTATTAATGGATTTTTAAAATTAATTTGTATTTGTGAGGTAGAGGATTCAGTTGTTAAGCATTTTAATTTTGTTTCTTAAAATTTTAGACAGTTTCAAATCATTCAATTTTACAATTATTTATTTGGTTAAGATTTCTGCTTATGATTGAAATTTTAGGTCCTCATTATCAAATACAATGCTACATCAACCTGTTTTTTACTAAAACATCTTTAAAATTTTAAAAAAAGATAGTACTTGGTAATGCCTTGACCCTATGACTGAAATTTTAGGCCCACATTATCAAATACCCTGATACATCAGCATGTTTCTTGTCCCATAAAATTCCAAATATGAGTGAACAGGTAGTTATGCATTTAATTATAACAGATGTACATTAAGTTATGTTTTATTGCTATTTCAATGCGACATCATATGATTTGTTATTTTCTAATCCAAACAATAGATTTAATTCAACTATGAGTACACATGATCCACAAAACTTCAAACTCACAACTACAAATATCATACTTTTAAAGATATTATGACATTAAATCAACAAATATTTATCACAATTGTTGAAACACGAACTTTAAGACTAAGACGTAAGTTGGGGAAATGTCCGAGTAGCCACCTAGGCTAACTTCGCTCACCTACAGTTCCAAATCCATATGGAGCTCTTTGTAGAACTCATAGAGTGCGTGGTGGTCTAAAAGTGTCATTTTAAAAGCTCACCCCCAGTAGCCGCTCACTAAAAAAATAGTACTTTTTGCACAAATGGATCAATCAGCAACTAAGAAAGTTAAAAAATATCAGCTATTAGTACATGTGTGATTGGTTATTCATAAATATGCTATTTTTTTGGAAGTTCTTATGAATGGTAATTGAACTTTTTAACATAGCGATCATTCATGAAGGGCAACTGGCTCATTTCCCCTATATCGAACCGAGTGCATGTACCTTAAATTGTCTGTTAGCAAGAGCATCTAAGAAGGCATAAAAAATAATCCAGTATGGTTCGGGTGTATTAACCTTCTGACATCATAAAAGAAAAATACTGTCGCTCAAATGGTCACGCTCTTGCAATATTATCTACAATTCTTCAAAAGCAATGGTTTATTAGCAGGCTCGGTCATCTTCTCCGTCGGACCTCTGCATTTCAATATTTTAAATGTCAAAATGGACCATCAGACTGAGAATAAAAAAGATTCACGCAGGCTTAGACTCCAGAAACGACTTGACAAGGAGAACAAGAGTTCTATCATCGCTGTAACTAAAACTGAGATTGTAAAAAGTAGCTAATTTTTGTATTTTTTTTTTTGAGAAAATTAATATACCTATCATGTTAAGTTTTTGTTTAAGATTAACAATGTTTGGTGGAGCGTTTCCAAGGTGTATCCATCTCCCAAGTTCTTTGCAAAATTTGAATCCCCACCTTGGTTTCCATTCGATCTAGTTTTGCTTAGTTGAAGTTGAGAGTGTGATATTTAATCAGGTCCCAGCCTTGCCATTAGGCCAATTTGGCATTTGAGGTCTTCCTTGTGCAAAGCAAGAGTTTTTCACTTTTAAATCATTAAATTTTGGGATCAGTTTGGCATTTGAAGCCATCATTGTGAGAAGGTAAGAATGTTTTCACTTTTAATTTGTAAATTTTGTGATATTGTTGTTTAATTGTGTAGTGTTTTAGTCAAATTCATTGACTTGTGTTTTATAAGTGGTTGTTCACAATAACCCATCTCTTACGAGAATGAATGAAACACTTAGTATTCAAGCAATGCTCAGAGGTGAAGCATTGGACCTTCTCAGGTCACCCATTCTAATATTTTTCCGTTTAAAGCATGTTTAACCATGGAGCTTCTAAGGTTAAGCCCACTTAGCTTACAATCCCATTTGCACAACCTTCAGCAAGTCTTGCAGCTTTAGGAACCATTCATGATAGAGACCCTTTATCTCATCAATTGATAAAACACATAGGCCAATAAGTGTCTCAAAACTATACAATTGAATCCTGATAGCAATATCACAATTTGACTTATGTGAAAAATATTTCCTTTCTTATCATTAAATTTTACACTTAAATAATAAATTTTGACCTTGGGACAGAATTAATGTGTATACAAGCTATTGCCAATCCACCTAAATCTGGAGGCAATCTTTACACATATATGAGAGAGACCGTGACGGTATCATAATCCAGAAGCACAAACAAGCCTTACACTAGATCTTTATGAAACACGACTAAACCATCAATCACCTGAATTCAATTCCTCGCTATTATTTTTAGGCTAAATTATATATGATCATTCGTTTAATACAGACCAAGTTTCACGCATTTCATCAGAGCAAATAATCAATCTACTATTAAAGCAAATTGAAGAATGCAAAACATAGATTGGGAGAGCTGAGCATTGATGACCTAAAAACTTGACAAATGCAACATGAACAAATATAAACTCTTTAATTAGATGAATAGAATTGGAAATTATCAAGTAAAATGCATCCAACAATGAACTGTCTTGGCAAGTAACTACAATTGCTTCCAATCCATCCAAAGAAAAAAGACAGATTGAGAGAAAACATAGTACATAATAGATTCTGCATTTGAATGCAACAACTCTCCGAAGAATAGCATGTCAAAAGTTGGGACCAATAATTCTCATAAAACATCAGAGAGGAGAAAAGATTGATTGATTTGGTAACATTTTCAATTTTATGATGTAGCTCCAATTCTGTCAAGGGATTCAGACACATTCTTCATCCTGGGTCGCAAATCGGGGTCGATTTCGACACAGGCAAGAGCAATATGGAAGACAGCAAGTACTTCTTTCTTGGCATACACTTCTTGCAGGAGAGTTGGATCCACAATTTCTGACAGTGGGTGCTCCTCTTCAAATGCCTTCCTAACCCAAGTGACCAAATCCATGTCAAAGGATGCAAGTTGGAATGCTGGCGATCGCCCTGTAAGCACCTCCAGAATAACAACTCCAAAGGAATAAACATCCCATTTTTGTGTTGGCTTGTGGCCAGCAGTGGAGGCCTCTGGGGCATGATAATTACTCACAAAGGAATGTGAGCTCCCACCACTAGTTGGCCAATCTACTGCAGATCTTACTACTCCTCCTGGGAATGAGCTTCCCCGAGCAGCAACTGAGGTTTTACCTAATGGAAGAGCTCCTGCAAGTATTCCTCCTGTTAGCTGAGGCGCAACCCCACTGCCTGCAATGTTAATTAGACGACCCAAACCGAAATCTGAGATTTGCGGTTGCATATTGCCATCTAACAGAACATTTGTGGGCTTAATATCTCCATGCACATATTTACGAGGACTGCACTCATGGAGATGGGCTAGGCCTTGTGCTATTCCTTTGATAATTTTAAGCCTAATTGCCCATGGCAGAGGTGTGGCAGTGTGGCCTGATTTACCTGCAAGAACAATTGATAGAATTGTTACCAATCAAGCAAATCAATGCAGCTTGTGCTTTCTTCGTGGAACTGGGCTCAATCAGAACAAAATGCTTCAAGGGTTGACTTAGGTTTAAGACTTGATTCAATGTACAGGTAAATTACAAATCCATTACTTTCGTGAAGGCTTCCTTGGATCAATGCACTAAAGTAGACGAGGAGGGCTAATATGCCACTGCTAAAAGTTAGAACAACTAGGTTTTATTTTAATTAAGAGACTTCCGAGATGAAAATCAGACATGCTGTAGGTTGTAAATCATTTTCTAGCAACATTCAAAATTTCTTTCCTCGTTCCATTTTCTCTTCGATGAGCACTAACTATGAACATCAAAGATTGAAAAAAGGGATTTGAATGAGCAGCAAACCAAGGTCAAAGAACTAATGAATGACAGAACAAGCATATATTCAATTCAATATTGATTAAAAAGTTTTACCATGCAATGCAGTTGCCAGGCTTCCATTGGGGATGAAGTCATAGATCAACAGCTTCTCATCAGCTGCCCAATAATACGCTCTAAGCTTCACTATATGTGGATGCCGAATCCGCCCAATTGCTTGAACTTCAGCCTCGAATTCCTTGAATCTCTGAGCACCTCCCTCGCCCAATCTCCTCACTGCAACTGGAACCCCACTTCCAAGAACCACTTTATAAACAATTCCCAGCCCACTCTTTCCCAAGACATAGGCCGAAGCTCTAAGCAATTCATCCAGTTCAAAGCTGAAAGCTTTATCAATTGGAATGAGATCTCCTTGGTCTCCTTTTTCTGAGGCTGTATCAGACGACTCTCTATTACCACAAAAGCATTGAGATGCTCCTCCTCCACCTAGCTTTTTCTTTCCTGTACAGCTGCACCATTGGCATATTCTAGTTTTCCAATACAAATAAACAAAGAGCATAGCAACCAAAGCAATACCCACTGCATCTCCCACGGATATTGCAATGATCACACCAGTCGTGAGCCCTTTTCTTCCCGTGGATGTTCCTCGTTGATCGCTAGGCCCCTGTCGTGAAGGAAGATTGGCAGGAGAAGGGGATGTAGATGCAGGATTTTCACAAACATTCTTCAAGGGGAATCCACATAGGCCTGGATTGTTAACAAACGCTGTAGGTCCTTGGTTTGCAAGAGATCCATCTTGCGGAATGGGACCAGTAAGATTGTTGTTCCTTACATCCAAGCTTACAGTAAGAGGCAACTTACCCAGCGCTCGAGGAATTGGACCTGAAAGCCTGTTATAGGAGAGATTGAGAGTTCCCACCAAGTTGGAAAGGTTACCAAGATCCTCTGGGATTGAGCCGTTGAGAAGATTAGAAGAGAGATCCAGCTGCTCTAAACCATTGAGGTTTGATCCAAGCCCAGATGGGATTGGCCCCGTGAAGAAATTATTCTCTAACAGCAACCTCTGTAGCTGTTTACACTTGGTGAAATCTTTAGGAATAGGCCCACTGAGGGAATTGCTTGAGAGGTCCAAGTTCTGCAATCTAGGTAATCTAGTAACCTCGACAGGAATAGGTCCTGTCAGGTTATTTTCATAAAGGAAAATACTATGAAGTGCCGTAGCATTGAACAACTGAATCGGTATTGCACCGTTTAGCCTATTGCCATGAAGATTCAAGCGACGAAGAAATTCTAGAGCTCCTAACTCGGAAGGAATGTACCCTTCCAAGCCCTTAGCTGTAACAGTAAGCCCTACAACTCTAGGATCCGAGCTTCCCGCTAGTGTCATGCAAGACACTCCTGTCCAATTGCAAGGTAATGTGTCGTTCTCGTTCCAATCAATGAAAGCGTGCATTGGGTCTGAATTCATCGCAGCTTTGAATGCCAATAGGGAAAGCCCGTCAGAATTCAAAGACCAAACACCCCAAAAAATCCAGAGCTCCAGGACTAACCATATCAACCAGAGCCTCATTTGGTTTGACAACAAAAGCACCGCCACTACAGGACAACTCTTTTACGATTCTACTTCACTATCCCTTCCAAGAAACCTGCATTTCCAAGCACAGTTCACTTCTGGACAACTAAAATCCAAGTAAACGAAGACTGACTAACACCGCTATTTTTGAAATGCACGACTCTTCACCAAATCTCAGCACAATTATTTTTAAAACAGAGAGCAAAAGAACGTAAAAACATTCAACTACCTGCTAAAATACAAGATCATACTGCGGGAATCGCATGTGGTTGTTGATATCGGACCCCAACATTGATTTAATCTGTTGCAAAAACAACCCTGTTCATGAAAACTTCACCTACGAACCTTGCTTTGTGCCCACTGATCCATTCTTTGATACCAAGCAAGACTGAAGTAATTATAAACAGGGTCCAAAAAAATCCATGGCGAGGTCCCCACAACACCGTGGAGCTTGCATTCTAAGCAAAACGACGATTTCAAGAGAAAAAGAGAGAGAAGAGGTTTACTTCCTTGGAAGCGCCATTAAAGTGGGTAGGTTATCTGTCGACATTTTTACGCTGTACAGTTCCATTGGAGAATGCCGCAGGGTCCCAGGGAGCAATTTGAGCACTCACTCATCCACTTATGATGATGTCTCCCTCCATTCATTGTACCCACAGAAAGTATCCTCTAATGTGTGTATCCCTTACGTCAATAACAACCACAAACCTCGCTGTGCAGCATCGTCATGATTAAATATCCAGACAATGACAACAGGTTGAAACCCCCAAAATTTAAAACCGAAAGATGAGAAAACACATTTAGGTGTCTTCAGATATTCTTGATATAAGAGCCCAATTTGGCCCTCCTATTTCATCAAATTTCATCATTCAGTTCTTCCCCGATACCTAATCTCAAATGGGTTTGCCCCATTTCTGCTGCAATTTTCCGCTCTTTTCAAAATGGTTTATTAATGCAAATCCTCATTAAACCCTGCTCAATAATCTCATATGGGCTTACCCCATTTCTGCTGCAAATTTCTACAAAAAATGTCTCATTAATGCAATCTTCCATAACCCAATCGGGTACATTAATGGCTGTCCTACTCCCTTTTCCTCGGTTTGACCAATGTGTCACTCACCACAAACTCCTTCCTCAGTCTCGTATATCATACTCGGCATTCCGAAACCCTAATTACACCCTTTTATCCAACTGTCACGCTGCAGAAAGGTTCAATCGTTCCTGTCACGCTGCAAATCCTTTGATTTTCGACAAAAAACCTTGCTCTGTTTATTGGTAGTTGCAGTAAATTCCCATTAATGGCAGAACATGTCAGGGCAGCTCGTCAACAGTACCAGTAGCCTAGTAGACCAATAACATAAAAACAAGTTGCTGCCACAATGCATTTCAGCAAGCGGCTGACTCCCCATGTGTGCAGGGATTCCGTGCATTCAGCTTGGTGAGCAATGTGTCTGGTTTGTCATCAAGCTTTTTCAGTCAACCCCAAAGCTATCTTTCCCATTTCTATGCTCATATCTATGAATGGTTTTTGGCCTCCAAGTGCTTTGATTCCCTCTACATCAAAGTTCAAATTTGTCTGCTTTTCTATCCCAAAACAATAAAGTATTCTGTCTAAGATTCTCTTACACTATAAATAATGTGTTTTTGTCACCTTCCCACTGTAAATTTTCTGGTTTTGGCATGTTACATCTACAGTACTTCAAATGCAGAGACCGAGATCTCGCTGCTATTATCCATTTTCTATTTTGTAGGCTAATTTTCAAACTATTTTTAATGTGTAAAGTACGTAATTCCACATTTTCAAGGTTGTTTTGTTTTTAGAAACATATTTTTGGGTTAGTATGGGGTTCTTTGGACAGCTATTTTACTGTAGACGAAAATAGACGTCTTTTGAATTTTTTTGAATGGTGAGATTGCAAAATCCAAAACCTTTATGAATCTATGATGTAAGGTGTGATAATAGTAGTTTTTTAATACTTCTTGTTTCTTATTTGTAATATAAGGTATTAGTAGTAGTTATGTTTGTACTTAAAAATAGACAATATATTGAAGTAAATAACTAATCACATGGTGATACATGCCAAAATCAATACTACATGTTTGGATGTATATACGTTATTCTAAATTTCTAAATTTATTTTAAGATTATTTTATTTTGGACAATTCAATGGAGACAATGTCAATTTGCTACATTAGTAATGTCTTGAGTACTAAAATAGTGTCAATTTGATATGTTAGTAATGATATTATTAAGTCATATATATTTTATATGTTGATTTTTTTAAAAATTAAAGAATTGTCTAAAGAGTTTCAAATGTGTTAAGGTGGATAGCTAGGGGGTCTTGGTATAGTAATTGACAAATATATATTAAAACTTCGTATATGAATGGAAAAAAAAACCTCTTCTTCAATATTAATGAAAATTATATGTTGTTTTATCATGGTTCAATTACATAGATTTGGTCTTTAAAATTATGCAATTGGATCTTAATAAAATATCATGCAGTTTCACTTATTTCAAAAACACCACTTACTTTAATATTGAATGAGGTAATCAAGATTTCTATCGTGGACAGTTTAAGCTTTTGCCTTGTTCTAGGAACTACTACTAAAGTGCTCGTTCTTTATTACAACTTCCAAATTCCTAAAGATAATTATATTCACTAGTCATTTTTTTCAAATTCCCCAATCAGCTATGTAAAGGTGCCAAGAAAAACTCAGAAGGCAAGTCCGAATTGAGCTCCAAATCATCCTCAAGGGATGTAATCAAATGCCCTAAAATTAATCTGTATTTTCATGAAACTATCACTCCTTTGCAATATTAATTGTCAATATTTGACATAGTAGTGATTGAGAACTCCTCTCATGTTTTATGGCATGAATTATTTTCTCAGTAATAAGATCGTGTTTTATTAATCATAGAGAAGATAAACCTAGCCTAAACTAGGAGTGGTTACATTCAGGGTAACCACCTTCCCCAATAATCAACGCCATAGCCACATCCAAAAACAAGTCTAGCAATATAATCATCTAAAAACATTTCAACTAGACACCCGGTGGCAACAAGTTATCATATTTGTGTACCATTCACACATCCCTTTGTTTGAGAGTGTTGAACCATATCAAAAGGTTCCCTCTTTGTTTTCTTTTCATTTTTCCTCTTTACAACTTGCTAGCCCTCTTCCACTCATGTTGCTTCATTATGTCAATCCAACAAGCTAGATTGGGAATTCATGTCTATGTTGGATGAACAACAAAGTTTTTAGACATGTTCACCCCTAATCATGAATCCATACTCCTCACTACATGTCTCAACATCCCTTTTTTTGCTTCCCTCTATTGTCATAACACCATTATTTTGCTTGTGATCCTTAGCCCATCTAGTTTTAGAATCACTAACATCGTTGAATACTAGAGAAACAACTTGATTTGAGTTGCCAGATACCTGTTGAGATCCATCACCCACCACAACGCCATTGATTTTCTTATGCTCCTTAGTTCATCCAATATTGGAAGCCTTAGCATTGTTTACTACTAAGAAACAACATGCTTTGAATTACTAGATACCTATTGAGACCTATCACCTATCATAACTTGGGAATAATTGTGTTTCTTTTCATCCTTCTACTATATCATGTAATGGCTATCAGTAATGTCCTTCCATCAAGTAGGCATTTTTTGTGTTTTTGGTTTAACACACTAGTCATACATATGCCCTGTTTGAAAATGCCTCCTAAGTCTAAAAGGAAATCATTCTTAATCTAATGGTTGTTGCCACCATCCCTTTGCAATTTTGATCTTTATTTCTATAGGGAGCTCACCTATAACATCCATTTCCACCAAAATCTGAGCAAAAGTAGAGTGCAAGAGGTTTGAAGATCCACCACCCACCATAGGAAAGTGCCAAGTGTGTTTCTAATAGCCTAGCAGCACGAGTCAAACCAAAAATGAAGGGGAAGATTTGTAAGCCTCGCTCAAAAAGGAATCTTATTAAAAACTTTAGCCGTAGGGGAGAAGGATGGATTCCAAGGCTTCAACCCAGGGAGAACCA
The DNA here is from genome assembly GCA_028749045.1 of Cupressus sempervirens. Taxonomy (NCBI): domain Eukaryota; kingdom Viridiplantae; phylum Streptophyta; class Pinopsida; order Cupressales; family Cupressaceae; genus Cupressus; species Cupressus sempervirens. The sequence goes on along the minus strand of CM053786.1, from coordinate 634,594,220 downwards.
ACACCAAAAATAATCAAATTTGTGTCACGCTTTAGGAGAACTTATCAACACAAATCAATTTGAGTAGTTCTACCTAAAAAATTGTTTTGGTCAAAAATATGGTCTAGTTAAATTCATTTTAGCTAAGTGAGGCATGTGTATTGACTTTTTCAATTGGAAATGTCTATTAAATGCTTGTTTTTATAACAATTTAGATCCAATTACAAAATATAAAATATTTTAGAAAAAAAAATATTTCAATAAATCTTACTCTTTTAAATAGCAATTTTTTTAAATTATAAAAATATCCTTTGGTAGATCTATAAGTGAGATTTTATAAAAATATATATTTGAACATATTAATTTATTTTTATAGTTTATTTTTAATAGAAGCACTTATCAACACATTATTATAAGGTTGATTATCTTGTCATTGAATAATAGTAGAAGAAATTCAAAAAAGATGAAAAAGATACAATGCAATAGAGGGAAAAACATATCTTGAGATGATAAAATTCATTTCTATTTTGGATGGATAGTTAAGATAAATGATTGTGGCAAATGGTAAGAGATATATTTCACTACACGTAAATTTTTAGTTTGATATTTAAATATACATTTACAAAAACAATGAAATAATATATCCATGCACTAAAGTTAAGTTTTAAGTTTATCAATAATTATTTTTAAAAAGAATGTATAAAAAAAAGGAAAAGATTACTATAGAAAGAGTTGTGGGAGATGCAACTCCAATTTTAGCATTTTATCGTCAACTTAATTTAGTTTTCATAAAATTAAAAACTATATTCAATTTTTTTAAAATTATAAAAATAAAATAAATTAACAATAAAACATTTTATCAATTTACATCATCATAAAATTCACAATATATATGCAATTTTTTAGTAATTCAATTAAAAACCATTTCCGTTATAAAAGTGTGACACAACTTTGTACTTTTACCCTCATATCTTGTACTTTTTCAAAGAGTATTGTTGAGTTGTCATTTTGCACGATGTTTAATGACAAGAATACTTTCAAACTCCTCTCTTGAAAAGCTAATCCAGGATCAACTCCAAGGTTCCACGTGATTTTGCGACCTACTAGAATTCACTCAATTGAAGATAAATGTGTATGTTCACGAGGAGGCCTTTATTGGTTCGAACAATTTCGGATAAGATGTTTGATCTGTTATTTGAAAAGTAACCACAGAAGAGATATATTTTTAGTATTTTTTATTTTATGATGAATGCAATTGTAGTGCCTACCCCCAGTTTACATTTTGTTATTATTGTCGAACTCTTTTAAGCCAGTTTTATGCTTGATGATTAGTAGCATTATCTTTTAGATTATCAAATATTGTTTGATGCAGGAGCATCTTGCACAAGAAATATTATTTAAAAATAAATTTAAAAAAATAAATTGGAGGAGAGAGAAAGTGATGAAAATTAGAGGAGAAATAAAAAATAAATTTAAAAAAGGGGAAAAAGGAGAAAAGAGGAATTTCTATTTTCGAGGTGCAAAGGTGGCATAAATAGAAAAATAAGAAAAATAGTTGTCATTCCATTAATCGAAGCGTGTAGGTGGCATCTTACAAGTTTGTGGAAAGTTCCTTAAATAATGCATTTAATATTTGTTGTGATCTACAAAAGAAATGTAATTTTCTAATTGGGCCATGTGGTGGTGCTTAGTTGTAGGTGGAATTCTAGAAAGTTGTGGATATTGTAGAAGGCTGTGGATATTGTGAAAGCTGGAAGGAAAGCTTTGGAAGGTGAAAGCTTCAAGGTGTGAAAGTTGTGGAAGGTGAAGCTCGAGAAGTAGAAGCTTTGGAAGGAAAAGCTTCAAGATGTGGAAGTTGGAAGGTGTGAAGGCTTCAAGGTGTGATCTCTTCCTAGTAGAAGCTTGGAGAGAAGGAAGTGAGGAGTGAGTTTTCTTAAGTTTGTGGACAGAGCGTCGAATGTGAGGCAGTTTACAGCAGGATTGTGATGGAGTTGTGAGTGTGTAGACAAAGCGTCGAATGTGAGGCAGTTTACACTTGGATCTTGGATAAAGTTGGAGAAGAGCTAATGACTACGGTTTAGAAACAATGAGGTTGCTTGGTGGCTTGCGAGCACAAGTTGAGATCTCGGAGGTTTCTACTAGAGTGTGGATCTGGACTGGCTTGGGCTTGGATTGGATCTCAAGGGATCTTGTAGAAATGTTATTGTAATTAATATTGGATTTTCAAGTATAATAAAATTGTTTGAAACATTTTGTCATCTCTTGTCTTCATATTGTGGCATTTTTGGTTATGAGTTGGTAGGGTGGTGTGGCCCTTCATCAAGTGGTATTAGAGTGTACCTTCATCATTATTTCATATTCAGTTTATTTTATGATGAGACTACTTGGTACTATTTACTTCATGTATGCATGATGATGATTATTGCAGTGATTTTAGTTATTTGATGATGATTAGTTAGATGGATTATCATATGTGTTTTCTTATGGATACTTACCCCATACTACATGTGTATGGTGTGCGTGTATATTTTCTTTATGTATAACATTTCTAATGTGGTTAAGGAAGGGAGTCGTAGTCACCTGCTAGTCAAGATCTACACAATGCACCATTTCCTCTCATTGCCTATTTAGCTTAGTATATATGTGTTTGTACATTCGTGGATTATCTGCAGATTACAGGTACCGAGTATTGACTTCCCTAAATTGCCAGGATGAGTGTACCCTATCGCATTATCTCAATGGTAAGAGAGGGGAGATAAATTCTTGAGTCTAAATCCTAACTTTTAAACCCATTTGTCCTAGAAAATTAGGACAAGTATTTGAGATGTTTACCTTTCGAATGCGTCATATGACGTAAATTCATGATTATAACCCTTTAGTTTGATTTTGTATGTGTTTTTCTATGATGGATTTCCATATTTTGTCCTATAGGTCTATTAATTAAGTCAGATTAAAAGATTAAATTAATGATTTAATTTAATGGAAAATTATTATGGTATTTTTAATATTTAATTAAATTTAATTAATTGAAAAATTAGTTAAATAAAAAAGAATTAAATTTAAAGATAAAATTATAAGTTTAATTTTAGAGCGTAATATTTATTTAATTTAATAATAATATATTTAGGAGAACATTTTTAAAAAAATGTTAAATATTATTATTACTTAAGTTAATCAATATTTTATCATTTAATGCTTTGAAAATAAATTAAAGAGTTTTAAGATTGCATTAAGTATGCATGAGATTAAAATTTAATAAATTGATTACCAAGAGAAGTCGAGTGAAACTAAATAAAGATATTTTATATAGCAATAAATGTGCATGAAAACATAATAGAAATATAATAAAGAGTTATAGAGTTGTAAGCAAGGATTCCTCTCGAGTGATCGCACAATTAGTGCCTCGAATTTAGGAGAGAACTCCTTATCAACAATTGAGGGTTCATTTTTGAGGGACTATGAATTTTGGAGAAGAAATTTTTTAAGAGAGAAGGTTTTGAGAGAAAAAATTTCTCTCACAAATCTTTTTGGGTGTTTGCAATTTTAGCATCAGAACCAAGTAGATTCTTGTGTTTTGATTCACCCGGTTAATTACGTTCTTTATTATTCCTGTCTTCTTCGTGACTGTGAATTATTTGTTTGAATTTCCCTATGACGAATCTTTCAGTATTATATTTTGGATTTACTGCGATGCTTGTGAATTTCTTCTACATACGGAGGAATTAAAATATCCTAGAATCATCATTCAGTAATTTTACAGATTAGATTTAAACCGGGAAGGGTTTTGAATTGAAAAAGAAATTTAAAATTTAAAATTCAATTGGTTAGTTGTACTTTTCCTATCAGAGTACTCATAGGAATTCTTGTTTTTTGTGGGGGGGGGGCAGGGGGGGGGTGTTGAATTTTTTTTTAATAAAAAAAGTTTAGAATATATATATATATATATATATATATATATATATATATATATATATATATATATATATATATATATATATATATATATATATATTGGTGGGGAGGTGGGCCACCAAATCCCACCTCCCACTGCTTTGAACACTGCCACGGTAGTGTACTACTAGAAGCGATTTATGGGCCGCATGGCAGGCCACTGTTGTCGCTGCGACCGTAAGTCCACAAACCTGCAACAACTGCAAGCTTTTATAAAAAGTCGATGGGCATTAATAAACGCAGGGTGTTTAATTAAAATTTTTAATTTATAAAATTTTAGTATTATTATTTAATAATAAGTTTTTAATATTAATTTTATTATTATTTAATAATGTTTATTAATAAGTTTTAATTATTAAATGAATTTATTAATAGTGTTATTAATTATTAATATTCAATCATTAATAAGACATTCAGTGGAGTCTTAGGTTTATGTAATTATTATTAATAAATTTGATTTTAATGAAATTATAAATTATTTTATTTAAAATCAATAATTTATTATTTTAATAATTTTAATAAATAATTACCCTTAAATTATTTGGAATAATTGACTTGTAATTGAATAGGGGTAATTATGCAATTATTTAAATAATGGGTTAATTGTAAGGGTGAACTATGAATTTTATCTGCTTGAAACATACGTTAAACTGGAAACTAAAACCTTACTATTAATTGAACTATGTGATTTCAAAATCAAACCAAACTATGAAACTACTGTGTTATTTGTATGTTATCTATGTTTTGGGTTTGGGTTGATTAGAGTTTTGACCAATTTTAGGACATCTACCAAAGGCTTGGGAGTTTTGTGATTGTGGTATTATGCTCATTTGATCTTGATCTTTGAAACTCAACCATGGTAATGTGTTTGTATGCTCTATGATGAGTTTGATTATATTGTTGGTCATTGTCTTTGGTGTTATTGTGGGATGTTATGACATACTTGACTTAACCATTTTGAGTCTTCAATCAGTATTTTTGGGATACTTTCCAATTGCTTGTAGAGAACTGATGAGTTATTGTGATTTATCTTTTGATGCTTTCCAGTCACTTGTATAGGACTAAGGTAAAATATTATGATTATTTGATTTGTGCTTTTATGAGCTTAGGGTAGGTTATTTATATGTAATGTCGAGAAGTGGCTTGCAATGGAGGTCGGGGCCCTAAGTGGTTGCCAGGGTAACCCATTGTAAGTTGTTTAATAAGTGAAAATACTACACTAAATGAGAGTAAAATGAACCTAATAAGAGTCTTCGTATGTTCTTGCCCATGCCTCGAGTGATAATACAAACTACGATGGGAGTAGAAAGAATGCTTGGTTGCGACCATGCATCATTAGTATGCCTTGTCAATACAAGAGGATACTAGTGACTCATAGAGTCACTCGAGGGCCGAGGTCAAGATAGACTGCCAAGGTACCTCTGGCATTGATTCGTGCGATGACACTTGCCCGCTTACATAGTAGGTTTCCTATGTGTCCATGTTTGCCTCTGGGTCTAGATGTCGACTTATCTTGGAACCTTTGAGTTAGATTACTTTTAGGGTTTCTTAGACTTAGATATTACTTTTGATTCTTGGATTGATATCATTTTTGGGACTTGAGACTATCTCCTTAGTGCGATGGGAGTGAGCCTTTTTCGGTTACCACGCAGTGGGGTGGTAGTGGTTTTTACTCTTACCATTGAGATCCGTCTGTTGATGCTGTGGCTAAAGTTTCTTGTTTGCTTTTCCTTCCATTCTATCTTTTTGTATTATGATGGATGGTTATATCTTTATGATGGATGATTATATCTTTATGGTGGATGATCTTTACTTATTGTATTGTACCTTGTTTCATGGATCCGAAAAGGATGATGTAACCTATTTTAAATGTATATTCTTTTAGCTTTTCATACCCTATGACATGTACAGTGGATGATTGAGCATTCTAAATTTTATTGCCAAGTGGCATTCAGAACAAATGTATATTATTTAAATGGACTTGGACTTATAATTACTCTTTCATGTGCATGTGCTATTGTTTAGACTTAGTATTAATTAAATTTAAATGTGACTCAACGTCTTGGGATCCTTAAGGAATGTAATATGTGATGTTTCTTTAATTATGATTGTATGTGATTGCTTCTGCTACTTTGTGTTTGACGTGTATGCTTTGCTTTCTTAAATAAAAAAGTTTGGCAAACTTAGTTAAAACTTTAGGTTAATTCTTTTGGATCCCTTGGCAGGGCGTTACAACAACTATATGAATTCCTATTTTAACTAAATGTTAGCAAAGAAAATAAAAAAGATAAGGTAATGAGAGATTAAAGAAAATAACTTGAAAAGGAAATTTCTAACAGACATAAACCATGGTAACAACACATTTGCGAGTTAAGTCATCAAAAAGATCGGGTGAGAAACTAATGAAAATAGGAGCAATGCTTCCTCAATTCCACTGCTGCAATTGTTGATGGGAACTCAATAATAACCGAAAGATGTTTCATGTTTCATCAAATCACAAGGCCATGGAAAGTGTGTTCATGTGAGACAAGATGCTATACAAGAATAATAGGTGATCTTTTCTCTAATTTGTTATGTTAGTGGAATTTGTTAACACGAGGCAAACACCGAAACTAAAAGATCACACAATCATAACAACAAAATAAAACCATTGGCTCCATTATTATTCATGAACAAGCATTCACAAAAAATAACACACTTTGACAAGAATAACAACACTCAGAATGACAGCACCAATATAAAATATTATTGCATCAAAATAACAACCTGGAGTACATATTACATCCATGTATTTATAAGAAATCATCTCCTCCCTTTGTCTTAGGGGAGAGAGAGTTCTTCAAATGTGACTCATGCTAAAAACTAATAAAACAAATCTAGCTATATACAAATTGACTCTCTAAATGGTGCTAAGTAGGTCTCCATCCTTGTTTGTATCAATTAATGGGGGCATGAGCCTTTACATGATTTAAAACAATGAAAGAAGAAGGAGATTAGAAGAAGGAAGTTGCAAGAGGATCTGAGAGTCATTGGAAGCTCTGAAAATGGAAGCTTGGACTTCTCTGAGTGTTTCTAGGAGTTGAACTACTGTCAAAATATGTTTTTGGTGCATGGAATGCTCTAAATTAGGAATTGGTAGTTAATTGTCACTGCATTGCTTCTTCTTCAAAACTATTAGTGCACCTTTGTGAAAAGCACACTTGCACACCTTGATTACAGGTTCCAAAAATGCAAAATTTTCCCCAAGTGTCAAAACTAAATTTCCAACATTAGGGTTTTTGTCCCCTTTATACCAAAATGATGTTTGGATGTTTTCTCTTCAATTTCTCTATTATCTCTATCATTGGGGAAGCTTTTGGAAAATCCAAAACTTCATATTTATCCTTTACTAATTGTCAATAGTTGTTGACTTCTATTTAGGTTGCCACAAAATCCTCAAGTTTAGTGTCCAGCTCCAACAATACCTCTTCAGTCTCGAATGTTTTCTTGATATCTTCATCTGACGAAGCATCTTCAAAAGTTCCTCAGAATTTTTGGACTACTGATTGCACTATATTGACTTTAGTCTTTGACTCATCTTCAAAAATCTCAAGGCAAGCATCGTTGTAATACCTTACTGCTTCCAAAATTTTCTCTTGAGTTTGGTCTCTTATTTTCTAAACATCTTCATGTAGAACCTCCATGACTTTATTACTGACAAATATCTTCTCTATCTATTTGTCCAACTTATCAAGCTCCTCAGTGGTGAATACTTCCATAAGTGTATGATACCTTTGGCCTTTTATTGATTGGAGCGCCTGTAAATCTTTAACCTAGGTATGTACCTCATCCATCAATCCAAAATCCTAGTTCATTATGGATACTAGCTTATCCACACTCGACTGAATATGGTGCAATAGTTTCAAGTTCCCTTGTATTATTTGTACACCTTTCTCCTCAAAATTGTTAAGCCATTGCTGACATGCCTCCAAAAATGAGTCTAATTGTACATTCCCCTTCTCTTTCCTCTCTAATGTTGTAGTAAGAGTGATCTTTGAATTATCTAGGTCTATAGGGCCCACAGCTCCATGTAAATAGACTCTTAAAAGCTCGCTTTGTTTCCACAACACAATCAACTCGGACTCATCTTGGTCCATATGTCTGAACACCTCTTTCATCCTCGTCATGATCATCACTCTAGTAGTGTTTACCATGGTCTACCCAACATGACCTCCTTTATTTGATAGTCCTTAGGAGTCAGTTATTTGGTGTCAGCATGCTAAGGAGGAATAGCTATGTGCGCAAGCAAGTCCTGATCTTGGTTCTTCATTAGGAAGGCCAGTGTTCGTGCATCACCCATAGGTGGCTTAGGCTTCTTGATTGCTTTGACCAGCTCTCTCATTCCCTCATTAGTAGTTAAATCTAGCTACTTATTTTTTTGAAATATAACCTCTCTCTTCAGCCATGTCGGTGTAGTGCCCATTGGAGACATGTACTTGATTGAAGAGGCAATTTCCATTGTAGGACCTTTTCCCTTATCCATCTTCTCTAGAGTCTTTTCCCATTGAGAAATATTACCAGTTCAAGTCTCTATATTTTCTTGGGCTAAAGTCCTATTCTTTGTATCATGAGGAGTTTGTTGAGGCTCTTTAGGTATTTTTCCTTCCTTCTATACTACGTTAGCTTGCAGTTGTTGGGGCTTGACTTCCTCCATTGCTTGTTCTTCTATTTTTGTAGCTTGAGGAAGTGGTGTTGTTGAGCCTTTTTCTAGGAATGTTAAGTCCTGAGATGGTGGTGGTGGGATGCCCAAAGGTTCTTGAGGCAAAGCCGACATTTGATTCCAATACTCTCCTAAGGGTTCACTCACGAGAGTATCTCTTATCTTCTCTCCCACCATCTCAGTACCTATGGGCATGAAATCAAAATCAGAGAGGTCAAAGACATCAGTTTCTTGACCCTCCATATCCACTATCCATTTTTGTTGCTCATCCTCTAATGTTGAAACATGAGTAGCCTCCTTTTGAGCATATGGAGGCGTCAAGGTTGAGCTTCTTCTCCTTTCTTCTTCAACTGCCCTAGCAGAGTGAATCCTTTGACTCAAAGGGACATATTCAATTTACTTCCCCTCGTCTTCTTCCACTTCATCTTCTGTTATTATTTTAGGGACCTGAGGAAACAAAGTAGTTTTCTTCTTTAACTTTCTCCTCCTTGTTCCCACCACCTGTGATTCAATTCTTGCTATTTTTGGAGCCGAGGGGGAGGCTTCTTCCTCTTGAATAGCTACTTGTGGCACCCTCTATTCTTCTAGTTTCCCTTCTTCTTCCTATTCATCTTGCCCCTATTCTTCATGTGGAGGCACTTGTGGCTCTTGGCTGGGCTCTTGAGCTTCAAGCTTAGCTTGTGGCTCTACTTGTGTAGGTTGTACCTGTTCTTATTGAGGTACTTGATCTTAAGTCATTTTCTTCTTTTCCTTTGTAGGATCTCTCCTCCTTTTGACACCCTTATCTACTTCAAAATACTCAACCTCCTACTCATGTTGATGAATCATTTTTGGCCTCATAGGAGATTGAGCTGGGAAGGTTGGTACTATAACTTTTGCACCTTTACCCTTCACAAAGTTTGTTGTGGCTTGAAGAGGAATAGCTTGAGGAACTCGATCGAGTTTGAAAGGTTTCTTGATCCACTCCTTTGTTAATTGAACTATGTGCCTGGCTCTATGACTGATGTCTATGTTTTCATCTCTTTCAATCTTTGCATTCATTATAGGTCTGTCATAAATCTTATCCCTATTGTATACAGGATCTAAGATTTTTTTTGTATCTTTCTTGACAACCTTTAACGAGATCTTCATTTTGAGCACCTTCTCCACCAAATATAAAGTCATCCTACAATGATCCCTTATTTGGATATTGTAGTCATCTACTGCATTCAATGATCGTCAAACACATCTTCGTGTATAGACTGTTTTACTACTAGATGTTATACCATCCCTATGTTGTCAAAGTAGGGGCTAGGGGAGTTGTACTCTTCCAATGGATTTTGGTCCCACTCAAAATCAAAAGTGGCAATATCTTGCTTTTGCTTGACCTCAAAAGCACCAATCATGATAGGCCATACCCATGTCTTTCTGTGTTGTTTTCTTGCTCTGTCATATGCAAACGTGAGTTGTCAGGAAATATCTAGCAAATTGAGCCTATATGATGGATATCTGAGGAGCTTCTTAGGGTTTTCCAATGTACCAGCTACCCTTAGGTAGGTGACTGTCTTGAATTGGATGTAGTATGCATTGATCTCTATGATCCTAGTTGTTGCTTCTACTGACATCCGCTTAGCATAATCACCTTCAATGAATTAGATAAATGCAAATATGAAACTATCATTCACCACCCTATATTTTATGCTCTACTCTAAGAGTTTCTTCTTCACCAGTTGAGGGTACACCACATAAGGCCAAGCATTAGCATCTTCCCTACTTCCCTTCTTATAAAGTCCTGGGCAGTCTATCGTTCTAGCTACCAATAAGTACACCAAATATGATGTCATGTAAAATTTTGGATCAGCTTTGATAGCTATCAATCGCTCGTCTAAGTTATCACTCAGAAGAGTAGCCTAGTCTATTGGCATCTTTGTCATCTGGATGGTTTCTATGAAGTGGACCATCCAAATGTGAAGGTGTTCTACTACTAGTAATCCCATGACCTTGCTCAAAAGCGCAATGGCATATCCAACATCATCTTTCATATAACCCCGGGTCATGTCGACTTTGTCGACTCTGCAGCCCACTGGTGTTCTATCAATTAGGAAAGATAATTAAATTATCTCTCTAGCTTCTTTCTCATTCTCTTGGTACCATTTCTCAACTCCATCATAAGAAATTTTCAAATACTTAATGACTCTAGGAAGATGAATTACTTTCTCAATGTTCTAAGGTTGGAGGTATAGGACTATCTCTTCTATGACACTCTTGACAACCTTCTCTTCGGTCAAGTAGATTTCCACAAGAGCCATTATAAGTTTTGAAGACTGAAAAAATGTGGGATGTGATGTTGTGTTAACTTGACCTAATCTAATGAGAGCTGACACCATTGCAGATCATTCTTTAGATTTTTTGTAGATGGTGAGGAATGCATTCTAGTCTATATGCCCAAGCTCAGTATCTCTGATCTCTGAATGCCCATCTTGAAATCGACATTTCCTCGGTGCACCTTGGTATTTGAAAATAACAAGCTTTAGAGCTATCTTCTCCACCATTGAAGAGGATGATGATGCCATCTTATCTACATACGAGAGGATAAATTAGTTTGGAAAGCTAAAGTTTGACCCAACATAAATCCTAATTGACCTTTTAAAAAAAAAACCCAAGATGACCCAAAACAATCAAAACTGAGTCAATTTCCCCCAAATGCCCTATTATGTTGCTTAGCACACCCTTATAGGTGCACTAAATTGACCCTAATTGGCCATATATGCATAATTATGCACATGCACACCTTGGTAAGGTGCACACATGCATAGTGAAAGTATTGATTGTGGGAGGATAATCAAACTATGTTTTGATTGCTTTTTTGCACAAGGGTGCGCACATTCACACCCTTACTTTTACTTGTGTTGTTGAAAGCAAAAGAGGTGTGTATATGCACACCTTGGGGAGGTGTGCATGTGTGCACCTTTACCTTGGGTGTTGCATTAGTTTACTTACAATGGTGCACACATGTGCACCTTGAGGAGATGTGCATGTGCTCACCTTATTGTGCCTTAGGTCTTCTTTAGGGTTAATGCTTTGTGTTTAGGAGTGAAAGAAGGTGCGCACATGTGCACCTTTTTATGATTTCTAACCTAGTGTTTGGTTGTGGTGAGTACAGGTGATAGTGGAGATAGCACATGTCTAAGGGTGTGAAGGTGCAGGAGCCTAGAGAGCGGAGATAGAAGTTGAGTGTAGTGGGTCTAGGTTTATATAGACCCTGGGCCTGGGTGCGCACCCTCACAAGTGTGCACCTTTCAGAGGGGCACACATGTGCAAGTGCGCATCTCTAGAAGGAGCTGAGCGTGCACTTATGCATTGATCACACATGCACACCTTGAGAAGGTGTGCATGTGTGCTAGTGCACACTTTTAGCACTTAAACAGTAAAAATTCCATTTCCCTCCTGAATCAAGTTCTCCAAACTTCCCCAGTCAAAGACTAAGGCTTGACCTAGACTCGTGGGGGAGTCTAAAAATGACCTAGGCCCTAGACTATGGGTCTGGGAGAAAAAAAATTACTAAGGGATCCCCATTTCTAGGAGAAATGGGGCATGCGTTGTGAGACCACAATAAGTAAAATGAAAAATGTTTGGTGCTAGGGTAGATTTGAACATACCCATCCAAAATGGGTTTCCAATGCTTAGTAATCCACTTATGAAGTGCATTTAAAATTTGTCACATTCCCTTAAATGGTCAACAAGTCCCGACTCAAAGAAAAAAAAGGCATTATATTTTGCTTCTTTTTTTATGTAACATACAAATTGATTCAAGCTCATTCATTCATTTATTATTGCCTAAGAATCATTACAAACCAATGCAAATTTGTGACTTCAATTATTTTCTATTCACCAACCTTCGTCTACAATGTTCAATAGCTCCTTAAGTAACTAAAGAACTCTCTAAACCAAAAAAAACCAAAAATTACTCTTTTTGGTAGATTTTACAATTCTTGAAATTTTTCATTTTTGTTAATCTTCGAAATAACTCCTAGAAAATTGATTTTTTAACTAAACTTTCCTTAGACTATGACAAGAAAAATTTCCAACTAACCTTCAAAATTAGAAATATCAATTCAAAGATTATTACGAGAAACAAACTCAAAGAAGCAAAAAAAATGGAAAGTTAAATTTAAGGGTCTAAATAGATTTTTTGGCTCTAAAAAAGTATTGAAGTTGTCACCAATAGAGTTGAGTTGGGTTGGTTAACCACTTAAATCCTCTTGACAAAGACACCGGTAAAATTTCATGAAAAAACACATCTAAGTCAAAATTTATGGCCCCCAAAAGTACTTGCATCACTTTTCATCCTCATCTTCTAAAGCCACAATAATGTATCCTAGTACTAAATGTTTCCCTGAGGCATGTCCTTCCTCAACCTTCTCTATTGTGTGACAATTCCTAGGAGAACTATGACCATTTCCATATAATTCCAACCCTAATCTTGTGCTTTTTGAGGACCCCACACGTAGGACAATTAAGCTCACTCGTGCCCTCGACTGGGTAGATCCACAACTAGCACCAGTCTTTTGGTCCAACATCTATAGATCTATCTCCTTTATGCCATTTCTATCTTCTTTTGGCATTGGTTTCATTCACCAAACCCCTAATTGACCACCAATATGCTTTTTATTACCTAAATCATTGTCATTTTGGTCCAACAAGGCACCCCTTGATCACCTTTGCAAAAATGAACTTTCTTTGTGTGCTTTTGGCCTTCTAAAAGAGCACCCACAATTGGATCAATCATAAACCCCATCTTTTCAGAGGCCTTAAATGACTCCACCTTTCATGATAAGAGATTTTTGGTGACCCTGGTAAGATTTAAATTGGTGCTAATGTGTAGCACCAACTCGTTGACCTAACACTATGCCTCGTGACTCACCTACACACCAACTCCACTACACACTCACTCTTAAAAGGTTTTGTGGTGACCCTAGTGAAATTTTAACTAGAGTTAATGTGTAGCATCGTGATCATTAACCTAACACTACGCCTCATGACTCAACAGTACACCAACTTGGCTATACACTTACCCTTTTTATGCCATGAGTTTTGTACTAATTTAGATGATGGGATTTATCTCACAATTCCAAGGAAGGAGTTCTACTATTGTTTAACTATTTGATTTTTAAAAAAATAGACTTGTTTTTGTTGCATGATATATACTTACATGTAATTCAATAATTTCAGTGCATCTCTCTTGATCAATCACTCAAAATATATTTGTATGTGTGTCTATGTATGCATGTATATATAACATAAAATATTGGATGCATAAGAGGGATTGAGTGTGTTATCTAACCCTTTGTACGGGGAAGGAGAAAGAAGGACCTTCAAGCATAACCTTCAAGAGAACCCATATTAGACTCACACAACCCAAAATAGAATCTAAGTCCTTTCAAACATGTATACGAAAGGAATTCTTTCAATTATTATTTTTCCCCTTTATGTAATGAATTGATTGATAATGTTTGATTAATATAAGTTGATGTACCATCTTAAAAGGAAAGCACTTCATTTTGTGACCTTTTATCCCTCCTTAGTGTGGTTTTGGTCTCTCTTTCATCTTCTAATCTTGCTCAAATTTCTACATCATTTGTCATTTTTTGGCATGGCCCTTTAGGTGCTATTTTATTTCCTTTTTGGTCATATCTTCTAGTAATTTCATTATTTTTGAATCTTTTTGCACTTCCCCTAGACCTCGGGGTCCCCTTTCTTGAGAGTACCCTCGGGTATAGGTCAACCTAGTTAACCTATACCTAGAGGGATTTTGATTTTGAGTCCTAAAGTGTCTTAGGTGTTTAAATTTTTTTATTTTATCTCCTAGGTTGACCTGCTTTGTTTTCAATCCCAAAAACTAGTATATAAAGAGGCTTGGGTATTTCATTTTAATCCATCATTACCATACAAGCAATCAAGAAAAATCAAACATGCATATATAAGACTTCAAGAAAGTATCTTGAAGCATCTACATCAAGCATTAATCCAAGATCTAGCAATTCCTTCTTGCATCAAGCTTCTTCCTTTAAGGTGGTAGTGGAGTTTGGCTTCTAAGGAGGAGATCTTCCATTCACCCATTCAAGCTTTTCTATTCTTCATCAAGGCATTTCATAACCATTTCCATTCATGAGGTTTTAACTTCCATGGTTTCCTTTTGGTTTCTTTAAGCCAAAGCTATTACATTTGCATACTTGTTCACACATCAAATTCAATTACATCTACAAATATAATTGTATTTCTCATTGCTAATTTAGTCCTACTACATGCTAGCATTTCCTTTATCATTATCTACATTTCAATTTCAAAGCTGATTCCTCAATTTAGGGCTTGACCAAGGCAAGCCTTCATCCAACAAAATAAAATCTATTTTTCATGTATGTAGGAACAAGCTATTAAAACTACAAATTTAGATCCAAGAACTATCAACCACGAGCTACAAGCAAAATCTTAGTCAACTTTGATTTGATACTTCGGGAACATGTTTGTCATCCTATAAACCTAATTGTAGACATCACCCAAGTTGACCTCTCGAAGATCTAATATTTTTAGGGTTTTCTTTTCTGATCACATACTTGCAATTAGATTCTTAGCCACAATTTTAAATCAATGGTTTTCAGAATGACTAAATTAATTGCTTCTATTTTTTTATTTAAACAATTGATTGACTAAATATAATGCAAGTGAAGTAGAAGCATATATGATAGTCAAGTACACAAATAGATTTTATCTAATATGCCAAAGTAAATTCTATGAAATGATAGAGATGAATTCAAACTCACCTTGAGGGATAGTAGAGGAAACAAGATCTGATTTGAAAATCATTTGTCAAACTACAATAGAAACAAAAACCAAGCCAAATTTAGAATCTACAAGTTAGAATCTATGAATTGTGAAAATTTAAAAGCCCTAGGATTAGATCGAATTCTATAATATAGGTCAACCTAGGTATAGTGCAAGGTATACCTATGCCTATACTGTGCAAGAATATGCAAATCTGAAGATTAGAGAGAAACTAAAACCCTAGATCTACAAATCTCAATTCTAAAGATCTCAAAGTCCATGAATCTACTCTTACACACAAGAAAATGGAGATTGTTGGGGGGGGGAGGGAGGACTTTCCTTGGTTAATCCCCTGCTTAGGAACTAACCTTGACATGAGAAAGCATTTAAAAGCAAGACAAATATAAATATTCACCTTGTTTGTTAATCATTGTGGATCGATTCTGTGTGTGTGTGTGTGTGTGTGTGTGTGTGTGTGTGTGTGTGTGTGTGTGTGTGTGTGTGTCTGTGTGTGTGGATGCGTGCATGTGAACACATGTATGTAGATGTATATATGATATAGGACATCTTTACAAATACAGGTAGATCTACAAGTGCTAAATCATAGATCCATGGATGTAAGTAGATGCACAAAATGCCTAAATGCTTGTGGAAAAGATGAATGGATGTAGACATCCTTCTTTGATGACAAACTCGATTATCCCTAATGAAGAAAGAAGCTAGATCTATAGAAGGAAATGCATGCTTGATTGAATGTAATGGAGATCTTTAGTTTATGCTTGATTGCTCGAATGAAAAATGAAATGCAAAGATTGTGGATTTCTTGTATGAATTATAGATGACCAAATGAAGTGAGTAAGCCTCCTTTATACTAATTTTATAATTAAAATTTAAAGGTTGAATCCACTAGGATAGGAAAGAAATATATTACCCCAAAATGGGCCTAGAATCTTGCAAAAAAAACTTCTCATTATAGGTCGACCTCAACCTATACCAAATATAGGTTGAAGTAAACCTATATATGGGGGACATTTTATATAGGAGTTAGCTCCAAGATCTTGATAGTGGAAAAGAAACAGTTGGGAGTGAATAGAAAATCGAGGAAAATGCAGACAATCAAGCATAAATGCATCCATGTTCTAGGAGATCACTAAAATGGGGCCTAAAAGGTCTTTGAGCTTCCAAATTAGTGGGTGATAACTTTTAGGATGGTACTATACACACACACACACATGTATTTATGTATACAACCATGCAAGCATGTGTGTGTGTGTAGTGTGCTACATTGTATCCATATATAGTTCTAGTCCTTAGCTAGACCCCATTTTAGTGTTGAAGAATTCAAATCTCATTATTCTTTATCTGACCTCAACTTTTCCCACATTTTTGGAATCCCCATATCAAATTTGATGCTTAGCCCAAATCTAAGCCTAAATTGGCCAGTATAGAAAATTTTGGTAGGTATGGGGTAAAGTCTACTCACCCCTAACTTAAGAGTTGTTCCACACCATAAAAATTGGATATGAAATTGAATGATGTAAAGATTATGCTTTTAGTGGGATCATTATATCTCTATCAACCTCCTTAGAATTTTGAGCCCCAAAATGGCTAGGCAATGTACAAAAGAAAAGCTACATCCTACATTTTGATATCACATAAATCTCCTAACTTGAAGAAAGAACTCTAAAGTCTTAGGTAATTAAGGAAATTCAACAAACCAAGTTTGTTCAATCAAGCATTGAAGACAAGGAGTGGTAGTCTAGATTTAAGCATTTTTAAGGGC
Organism: Cupressus sempervirens; assembly: GCA_028749045.1. Taxonomy (NCBI): domain Eukaryota; kingdom Viridiplantae; phylum Streptophyta; class Pinopsida; order Cupressales; family Cupressaceae; genus Cupressus; species Cupressus sempervirens. The sequence goes on along the minus strand of CM053786.1, from coordinate 634,577,007 downwards.
ATTCATGCCCTTCATATCCTAGATCCAAGGAAAGAATAACATCAAGGAAAATTTCAAGCATCTTCATGAGCAATTTGACACTACAAAGATTTGTTGAGGTATTAGCATCTTATCATGCTACATAATAACATGCTTCCCATTTTTGATTGATAATGTAGTTCTTTGATTTTATTAAAAGTAAATAAAGTTTTAAAGTGATCCTGAACCAAAGGTAGTTGCAACAAGGGAACTACCTTTACATAGTTAAATCAACTAGACAAGGACCTATTAACATATTGTGAAAGCATATTTTACCAACACATCTAATTTTTAAATGGGAACATAGCATCATATCAAAGCCTCCCTCTTTCTTTGATTTATTGTTGCTCCTCCCTGTTACAACCAACCATTTGTCTTTCAAGCTTGGCTCATTTTTCCATGCTAGAGAACCATCAATAGAGATGATAACCCCTCCCTCACTTGATATCTCAAATAACTATCTAAATCATTCTCTACATAACCAAGGTAGTTACTAGCAAAGACATTTGCCTTCCACTATAAATCAATACCAACTATAGATGGCTCTACATTTTTAGTAGAAGGGTTAAGCATCCCCTTGTTCAATTCCTCAGATGATCTTAAATTTGAGTAGCCCTGATTTTTGTCTGTTTTCTTATCCACTGTATTCTCTCTCCTCAAGTGTTGTCACCCCTTTTCTTCTCCCACTCGTATGCCATCGTCTAGTGAAACAATACCCAAACCTAAAGCTTATTTGGAAGATAGATCAACTTCCTCTAAGTCACCCTCTAAATATTTATCCACCTCCTTCTCTATCAAATGTAATTTGAAAGATACTTCCTTTCATCAAGTTACATGTTTGTGAACTCTCTTCTTTAGACAGATCATAGAAACATGCTTTGTTTGAAAATATCTTCTACATACAAAAGAAATACCTTTGTAATCTATTGGCTAATGGGAAGTAATGGAACCACAAAAGAGAGTGCAACAAAGTTATGATTACCAAATTATAGAATAAAAAACTAATGAAATAGATTGATTGATTAAATTCTAACAACAAAATAATGGGTAGATATACACTTATTAAAATTCAAATCATACAAGTGCCAACTCAAACAACTAAGTAGTAATTACATTATCAAAGTTATTAGAACTAGGGTTCTAATAAGATTCTTCAAAAAATAACAATGGAACTAAGATTTCTCAAACTCAACCAACAAAATAAGTTAAGATATAGAGAAAAATCCATATGTTCTCTAGGATTTGAAGTGTTCTAGAGCTCCATGTAGCCAAGAAAAATGCATCAAGAAATGTCGAGTTGTAGAATGATTAGCTTGCTAAATTGAAGCACAACCCATTAAAATAGGTATAAAGATATCACAAAATTTCACGATTTCATTTCATTAATCATATTCAAACAAATAAAAATAGTTGTATTGAAATATTATTTCTAATTTAATCCTTAATTAGCTAACCATGTTACAAAAAGGTTCAAACGTGTACGAGCCTTAGTTCATCACTATTATATGATAAATATCCAAAACATTTATCTAAGTTAGTTAAGATTTTTTTTGGCAATTTTAGTTAGCTAGTTGAGAATATTGCAGAGCTTTGTCAAGTTGACACCATATAAATTTAATCTATTTATAGAAATATAGGAATTGTGTTAATTATAAAAATAACCATCAAGATATAATTTGCATACACAATTATAAGGTTACTCTTTTTGAGAATAAAATATCTATAAATTTATGTGAAGAGTAATAAAATTATTGGTGAGGTAGATGAATTTTTTTAGAGGTTAACAAATTTTGGAACAATGTCTCATGTAGAATCAACAGGGTGTAGTTTAACAAATATTTATCCACGACTCATAATGGCTATTACTAGCAAACCTCACACTAGACATACACATTGTAGGTCATATTCTCTTCATTGTTTTCCAAGTGATTACAATAGATGTAGTCCCTACCCTTATTGGTCTCACCCAAATAACAAGATATATAAATGAACAACATGAGCAAGATTTTGAACCAAGATGTAGTAAATTCTTGCTAAAGGATAACACATCAAATTATGGGCATAAATGAGCATTAAATTAAACAATGTAACAACTATTAGTAGGCATTCAAGATAATCAAGAGTTAACTAACTTTAATAAATTTGTAGAAACATTCAAAATTTTGACCATCACTAAAAAATGGGTAATATAGTTTATTAATTAATATATCTCAATATTTCAATTTATAACTATATTTTGATAGGTCATAATGATGGTAAAAAAAATTAAATATTCATAAGTAATAAATTTAAAAAGAAAAAATAACAACTACTTTTGTATTCATTCCAAAAATGAAATGGATGGTGAAATTCCATTATATTAGTGTCCTTGGAGACATGACTACCTTCAAATAGTGAAACCAATACATGGTGTTGTGAAAATAAAGTACTACATACTAAAACTAGTCATGTTTTTAGATTGAGGGTGCTGAAAATCCCAGTCAAATTAACTTAGTTGTTTAGATAAAGGGTACAAAATTAACTATTGAAATTAGTAATGTAATAACTATTACTATAACTCTCAAGAAAATGAATGCTTATCCAACCTTACAATTTGTTTTAGAAACATTGGATGATAACCCATTAGGACTTTTAAGGTAACCAATAATAAAATATTGATAATTATAACCTAAGTCAAGCACAATAAATGTCTTCCATTACAAATAATTAATATTATGCAATAGTAGACTAAGGATTGGACATCGTACAAACAAATATGAATAAATGAAAAATAGACAAGGTGGGTCATTTCCTTATCAAGGTATAAGAACTTCACCTCCCCTTTCAACCCAAATAAACGATTGAAATGAACACAACCACCAAATAAAGTTCCACAATGTCGTAAATTTCTCTCTACACTACCTCATAAGTGATGTTGCATTAGTGTTGAGAAAATAGTTCACATGAGAGTCAACAATTTACATCACAACCCTTTACGTTGCTTAATGCTTCTATTACTTAATAATAATTATCCTAACCCACTTAGTGAGTAAGCCATGAAACAACCAATATTGAAGCGATAAAATTCTAGTTCAAAATGTAATGTGTTTTGGGAAGAAGTTCTCAAAGCCTGGCAATTTTTTCATCACGATCACATGTCATTTATGTCTTTGTGCCATTTGATACACACAAGAACAATGTCGTGAGTATAAATGTAATCTTGTAGAAGATTTAGGATGAAATCACACTAGATAATGCTTTTTCTTCTTCCTCTTAGTTGGACATTCAAAGAACCTCTTCAACTAAGATCAGCTAAGGACTAAGGGGTATCCATTCCACCAAAATTTGCCCATGGTATGATCTTGACCTCATCCCTTATGGTGTCAGAGTCATGCACTCAAGAAGATTTGATTCCTGGTGGGCTCATTGAGAACCATTATGCTTAACTAGTAAACCAAAGACCCATTGACATTGTCTTATAATTTTAAATAATAACTCAATTTAAAAATGAAAAAACAAGTCAATGAAAACATGTAATGAATAGATGTCAATTTAAAAATGAAAAAACAAGTCAATGAAAACATGTAATGAATAGATGTCATTGAAGAATGAAGGTCCACATGCACCCTCATGATTAATTTTTTTAACCCTCAAGAGACATTTAGATAATTAATTCTTATCCACATGTTTAACATATTCAAAAAATGATAAATATATAAATTTAAAAATGTTCACTTAATTTATTTAGATGACATAATTTGTAGCAATATAACACTGGGATGCACGGAAGGAAACATCAAACCTAAATACATACCTATTTGATATATAACCTTAAAAAGAATATTTGATAGTTTGTGCGTTTGACCTTTAGCGGTTCAGAAATTTGGACCGTATTATGATCTTAAAAACATAACATGGTTAAACGGCCACGATTTTGACACATTTACCCACCCGATGAAATCGCTTCGGTAAATGAATGCGATAAAGTTATCAATGAGTGAAACCTGCACGCGCCCTGATACGGTAAAACTATTTTGAAGTCTTGGAAATGACAATACTCCATAAATTGGACCAAAAAAATTAATGATAATGATTATGTCTACGTACTCATAGTTGTAGGTAACTTTACCTAGATCCACAATATTGAGCTACTTTGCGAGCTTAATTACGCATCAATTTAGATTTTTGGAAATAAAATATATAGTAGCTCAATTACGCATCAATTTAGATTTTTGGAAATAAAATATATCTTCAATGAGTTTAGAGAAAAGATTCAATTATAGGGAGTCGACAATTGTTATGGTTTTTGTCATAGACGGGGGAAGAGATCTATTGGTTGTCCATGTTAACTTCAGATACCTAGAACTCTTAATTCGTACATTGAAATTTGTCATTTTTTTTGGTTTTTCTTCATAAGTGACTGAAGAGTTAAGCCTAAGGTTTAGACATTTCTACATTTACGAAGCTCTCTGTAGAAGTGTAGAGTGCAAAGTGGCCAAAAAATGTCATTTCAAAACGTTCACATGGAACCCGTTACATTCACCCCCCAATAACTTGCTCACCCAAAGAAAGAGTATGTTTTGCACAAATGGATCAATCAACAACCAAGAAAGCTAAAAAATGATCAACTATTAGTACGTGTGTGATCGACTATTAGTACATGTGTTATCGACTATAAGTACATGTGTTATCATTTTTGGGAGCTTTTTAAAAGCGGTAATTGGGGAGGGATCTATAACAATACATGATGCATCAACTTTCGGGAGTCATAACTTTTGACTCGGATCTAGGTTTTCTCTCAGATTTTTATAGTGGCTTCGTTAGGAGGAGTTTGGTGGTTTGACTATTCAACTCTAGTCCATTGAGTCCAAATAAAAATATTTTTTAGGTCCCAAAAAATCCATTTAGACCCCCAAAATTCTATTTTCGTAATCTTTGTGTCATTTTTAGAGTTTGTGTTTTGTAATAACTTTGAATGAATATTTCCAAATTCGAAGATTATTTGACAAGTCTAGTTGTTGTAGTTTAAGGAAAATCTAGTTTTATTTTCAGCTTTCTAGGAGTTGATCTTGAAGGTTACGAAAAATGGCTAATTTCAAGATTTGTAAGAATTTGCCAAAAAGGATTTTTTTTTTTTAATAAAAAAATTAATTAATTTATAAATAATTTATTATAAATATAGGGTGTTTTTGGTTAGTTAAGAAGTTGTAGAACGATGTAGAAGGAAGGATGGTGAATGAAAAATATGTGAGTTTCAAAATATGTGTATTGCATCTGTATTTTTCTTTATGTTTTCTCTCTATTGAATGTAATACTATGAGCAGATACTTAGGTACTACACCAATGCATTATCGATCATAGGATCCCTCGACGACTACTGGGTCTCTTCCCCTATACTTCAATTTCTACTTTTAAAAGAGCCCAAAAAATGAAAACACATGTGCTAACAATTGATCGCACATGTACTAATAGTCAATCATTTTTTTTTAATCTTTGTTGGTTGGTGATTGACTCATTTGTGCACCAATATTAGGACGTTTCATAAAGACTACTCGGGCATTTAGCCATAAGTACTGACATTCTTGAGTGAGCGACTATTGGTACATGAATATAGTGGGTATTGGACAAACATTTTGAAATGGCACTTTTGGACCATTTTGCTCTCCACGATCCCTACAAAGAGATTTGTGAATACCTAAAAGTCAAAACCTTAGCTTTAAACACTTCACTCACCTACAAAGTTACACTAAAAATTTGGCAAAATATGACTTAATGTTTAAGAGGTCTACATCCATGAAGTTAGTTCAGATGACTACTGGGTGTTTTCCCCTAATTGATTCCTAAAATGATAGAATTATATCTTAAGTTGAATATAAATACAAGTTTGGAAGGGGTTAGAAGTTTCCTAATTTCTATGTTGTGATTAATGATTGGAATTCTATATTAGGATAAGTGGTGTTGATTTGTGATAAATTAGTATTCTAAATTTAAATTATTATAAGTTTTGGTCATATGTATGTTTTAGTCTAAATACACTTTGTTTTTATGTAGTTTATTTTGTTGCAATTTTCATTTTTCATTTATATCTTTAACACCTAAGTTAGAAATAGGAATTTCATTGAATATTATAGGTTGAGAGAATATTTGTGACCTCCTTGATAATAAGTCAAACTCTTTTGTTCATGATATAATTTTAAAGACATTAATCAAGCAATTTAACACCTGCACTTTTAGTGCTAATACACATATTGATGTCATGTTATTTTGCATTGTTAAAGTAGATGATAGTACTATGTGTGTCTAATTTCTACTAATTAATTATGACTATCTAGTGTGTTGGGTGAAAGTGTTGACAAGAAATATTGATATCTAAAAGGGTCAACTCAAGATATGAAAATTAATTTTGATGTAATGCTAAATTTGGAAAATTTCTATTGAGTAATAAACAAAATAACATGCAAATGTGTAGAAGTAAAACATATATTGGATGAGAAGACTTCAATGATGCAAGGCCAAAATCAAAATCCTACTATGCTTTTATTGACTAAGAAACTACTAGGTAATCATACAAATCCACTCTTCTTAATTCTTCTACCATGTGTTTAAGTGGTGTTTTAACCTCAGATCCTAATGTTTTTGATACTAAAAGAAGCAAAACAAGGGGGCTAACTCATGGAGAAAAAATGGAGTTGACCTTGCGTCCTAATGTTAAGAACTAAAAACAAAATCTATGCTATCTAAAATTTAAAAAGTTCAAAATTTGGGCTACAGAGGTCATTTCTAATCTTAAAAATTATTTACAATGGGTTGTAAATGGTAAGCTAGTAATAAGGCAGGGAACTAAAGTTCCTAGTTGTGGTTCACCAATTAATTTTTAATTTAATTTTTATACATTTATTTCTTTAATTTTGATTGGTTGACCCCCATTTTCCTAGGGGTAAAATTGATTTTTTTGACACCAAAGTTTCCAGAAATTAAATTCCAAAACATTCTTCCAAATTTCTAGAATTTTGGTTGTTTGGTGCATTTTCTGAGAAGAAATCTTGATCTTGCTTTGTTCCTTCCTCTCACGCAATCACCCCATGCTTATCTAGGCTTGACATATAATATGTGCAAAAGTAGTATGCATGCTGCTTGTAATCACAAATAAATCTATGCAAAAACACCATCAAATATGTCCCAAGAACATTGTAACTCTTGTCACATATGACCAACACAATTTGTGGCACCAATCTTTTTGGGATGACTTCCTGACAGTACTAATTTGCAGCACAAATGCAACAACATATCTGGCGCTTTCTAGATTCAATCTTGGGAAACTTGGATGCCCTAAAACACCTACTTTTGAGCAACAACTATGTATTAGGTCCATTTTCCCCTCTATTTTTGTTGCAAGAAGCTCAAAGTGGTGGGTTTCAGTTCAAAGAAATTGTCTAACTCCTTGCCTCATTCCATATGCTAGGGCGCTGAGGCTTTGGAAGATCTTAAGCTTGCAAATAACCTCATCTCTTGGAAAATGCTTGGGACCCTTACTTTTTGTCCCCAACTAAAACCCATAGAGCTTAGCCTCAACTTTCTCAAAGGTAGCATTCCTATGCAGTTGGGAAGGGTTAGCAATCTCGAACCTTTGATGATTATAATCCCTAGCTTAGGGATTAGTAAACTAAGTAGGTAATATTTTGGTGGGATGACATTGTAAAAGGATTGACCTCCAACTATATATGCATTTCACACCATGATTTGGTCACTATTAATGAAACGAGGATTTGGTGAGAGGAAAGCTTAAAGGCAAACAAAATCATTGGGTTTACATGGCCTTGCCCGAGATATGGGATCACTACCGCATGAGATCCCATTATTTTCCTTTGCTTTTATACGCTACAACTAAGGCAAACCCTAAAATTCACATCTCAATAGAGGATAAAAAATTGTTCAAATAATTTGTCGACAAAATTTCTTGTGTACATAAATCGTTAAGCATAAATTAACACATAATTCCCAGGGAGTTGTATTATTAGCCGATAGTGGCATGTAAAGACATGCAAGATTAGACATTCTATTCATGTATTGCTTTTGACCTAAAGTACTTTAATTGAGGATTGTTATTATTAATATTTAGTGGTGATAAACTTGTGCTTTACGTTGTTTTTGAAATTAAAGGTGACCAAAAACAAGGGGGTTGGCCCTTACATCCAAAATGCTGGTTGGCCCTCTTAAATCCTCCTCTGTAGCACACTGGATTGTCACCCTCCGCAAAGAAACTATTCATACTGGCTTCGTCTGCCATTTAAGTGACCTTTCTCCATTTTCTTCCTTTCATAGATAGCCCAGTGGCCATGGCTATTACTTCCTCATTTACTTGGAAAGTAATGCCATTTATGGTTACCTTTTGGTTGTGCCACCCATTAACGAATTAGAGGGCATAATTCTCATCATACCCTGCCATCGCCTGCATTTAAGGCAGAAATCCCCCTTCCTTTAACAGGAACTAGGTCACCATCCTGTCTTTGAAATTCTCAATTTTTGTGGGCTCCAGCCTATTCAAATCTCCACCCATTTCTTCCTCGCTTTTTTTCGAATCCCTCACCTCAGTGATGCGCATCTGAACCTCCTTTTTTCCAATATCTCTACTAATTTTTTAGCTTTGTACCTCTCTGCGAAGAGCGAAATGGATATACAAGCCTGCTCTTGAGACACTTCAAAATTCCATGCGAATTCATTATGAGAATCATGCGTGTTTAACATCATAATTTTTACACCCCTTAAATCTCTAACACTCTGTTTAATGATATTATTTGTACTTTCGAGAGGAAGTAATTTGAATTTTGCAGTAAGTTACCATAATGGCGAAATGACACTCTCCTTAATTCATATCCATTCAATTTACCATTTGTACGGCCACGCCTTATCCTCATTTCCCTAAAACAATTATTAAATTTAGCAAATTTCAACTTTCATAGGAAGAAATTGCCAAATTTGGCCTTGGCCTTAAATTTTATAGTCATAATTAATTAATACTCCCCCCTCGTTCCTTGCGAATCAAGGACATAATGTCCTCATTTAGATTTTCCAGATTTCTCTAGCATTTGATTGTCATTAATTCAAAACCCATGGCCACCGCCACATTTTCCACCTTATTTCCTTCTCTGTAGATGTGCTACAGGTGGACCTTTTCCATTCCTTCCAAAATGTGCCTAATGTCCATGATGATAGTTTGAATATTCCATCCCAGTTGGGACACTCTGTTTACCAAATCAATAATTAATTTGGAGTTCCCTTCTATAGTTATTTCCTTAACATGCATTTCTCTAATTAGTTGAAGACCTGAAAGTAGAGCCATAGCTTCAGCCAAATTATTACTTCCACCCCCCACCTTCCCAGAGTAGATTAACAACACATCACCATTCCCATTTCTCAGCACTCCACCCACCGCTCCTATACCCCCTCTAGCAGCCCCATCAAAATTTAGTTTGAACTGGGTTAGGGTTGGTGGTTTCCATCTCATTTTTTGTCTCTTTAGTACTTTTGAGTTATTAAAAAGATAAAAGTCCTCTTGAACCACCCATTTTTCAGCAATCTGACCTTCCAGCCTTGCTGGTTCTTCCTTCGGTAACTTACATTTGGCTACCTTTAAATTTTCCTTCAACAATTTTTCCATGATTCTCATCACCACCTCCCCAGGTTTTTCCACCTCCCTAAATATTATTTTATTTCTCTCTTTCCATATATGCCAACAAATATATGGTGGAACAGTTTTCCATAGAAAAACCCATTTTGGGTGGTAGACGGGACAGCTCCAATTCTCCACAAATTGACCAATGTTGTCCTTCAAAACCCAATTCAGACCAAATTTCTCCCACACTATAGCCCAAATCTTCAAGGTATACTAACATTCAAGGAACATGTGAGAGACACTCTCCTCATTTTCTTTGCAAAGACAACATTGATTTGTGATAAAAAAATCCCCTTCTTTCAGATTGTCAAGAGTTAAGATTTTACCATGCTGAACAGTCCACCAGAAAAAATTAATCTTAGGGAGAAGATTACTAATCCAAACTTTTCCCCATAACGGTGGACAAAAATCCTTACTAAAGAGCTATTTATAAGCTGATTTGACTGTAAATTGACGACTAGAAGTTAAGTCCCAAACTTTAGTATCCTCCTAGATCCTAATTGGGGGTCTTTGTGCTCCTAATATCATTTCCAATTCCTTAATAAGCTGAATATCCTCTTGAGTGTAAGTGTCTTTACATAGTTTCTTCCACTTCCTCCCTTGATCCATATAGTCTTCCACCTTCCTTCCCATGTCTTCTTTTAGTAACTGCATTAGTCTTTTAAATTTGCTGTAAACCAGTGGTTCCACCCCATCCAATTATCCTCCCAGAATCTGATACTACGCCCATTCCCCACAATCCACCTTGTCCCTTCCCTTAGTAAGCTTCTACTCCTAACAATATTCATCCCTATTTTGGAGCCTCCAAGAAGGTCATTGTTGAAGAGATTCCAAGTGAAAGGAGAATTTGACAAATATTTAGCTTTCATTATATTACCCCAATCTGTATTAGCTTCCCCCAGTCTCTAGCCTATCTCGGTAAGGAATGCTTTATTTAGATCTCAGAGTCTTCTAACTCCCAACCCCCCCTTCTCCTTTGGCTTACAAACCTCATCTCAGTTGACCAAGCTCAATTTGTTCTTCTCCTCCATCCCTAACTAGAGGAAATTCCTCTGTATTCTCTCAATTCTATCTACCATATTTTGGTTAATTTTAAAAAGGGATAGGAAGTAAATTGGAATGCCTTGTAGAGCCGCCGAGACCAATTGCAATTTGCCAGCATTGCTTAAGATTTTTCCTTTCCATCCTGCTAACTTCTTTTGAATTCTTTCCACTACAGTATTACAGAAATCATTAGTCACCTCCTTAGTGGTTAATGGTAGGCCAAGATAAGTATATGGGAGGTTGGCGGACTGACAACCTAAAATGTTTCTTTTCTTTCTTTGTAATGAGGCATTAGTATTAAAAAAATAGATCCTACTTTTATAGTAATTAACTTACTAGCCTAAACTTTCTTCATAATTACGAAGGATAGTCTTCCAAGTTTCAGCTTCCATAACCGAAGATTCTCCAAAGAGGAAAGTATCATCAACAAATTGCTATAGCACTTCAGTATCAGCTGTAGTATTAGGCTTAATCCCTTTAACACATCCCGTGTTAATCAATTTGGTGAAAGATCTCCCCAAAACCTCAACAACCATAATAAAAAGGTAGGGTGATAATGGGTCACCTTGTCTTAGTCCTTTCTCCACTCCAAAATTGCCCTAGGGGGAGGCATTTAAAAGAACATAAAAATGAACCGATCCAACCATCGTCTTAATTAGGTTTATCACTTTGTCATTGAACCCCACTCTTTCAAGCAAATCATAGAGGAAGTCCCACTTCACCTTACCATAGGCCTTAGAGATATCTAACTTGAAGGCAATACCAGGTCTTTTATTTTTTTCCATAGAATGAATGATCTCATGTGTGGTTATCACTGCATCCAAGATTTGTCTTCCCGGAACAAATCCCTTCTGTGGAGTAATAATATTTTTTTCTAGAAATGGTTTTATCCTATTGACTAGAACTTTGGCAAAGATTTTATAAATTGTATTGCATAGACTTATTGGCCTAAAATCCAACAAGCTTATGGATGTTGGAGTTTTTGGGACTAAAGCAATAAAAGTCTTATTAATCCTTTTTATTATCTTCCCAATTTTAAAGAAATCTCTGGTAGCCCAGACCAATTCACTTTTAACAATCTCCCAGAAGTGCTAGAAGAAAGCTAGAGGGAAACCGTTTGGACCTAAAGCCTTATAAGCTTTCATAGAAAACACAACACATTTCACTTCCTCCTCCGTGATGTTTCCTAGAATGTGGTTATTTTTCACCACAGCCAACACCTGTGGGATCATATTAATCAAAATTCTTGTAATAACCTGATTTCCTGCATTATTATCCTTGATGTAAGCCTTGCTAAAATATTCCACTGCATGTTTTCTCATCTCCTCCTGGTCATTATGTATCCTACCTCCTTCCTCTTCCAATCTACTAATTATGTTTCTTCTTTTATGATTGGAGGCTAACTTGTGAAAGAAAGTAGTGTTTTTGTCACCCTCAGTTAACCATTGGACTCTTGATCTTTGTTTCCAAAAAAATTCCCCCCTCAACATAATATCCTTCCATTTTTTTCTATATTCCTGTTCTTCCTCAGTTGCACTTTCAAGGTTATTTCCTTTGGCAATTTCCCCTTGGAGCTTTTTTAGTTTTTCCTCCACTTCTCCTTTGATTTTGAACAAGTCTCCAAAGGAACTCTTAGCCTAGCCCTTGACATTTCTCCTTATATTATCAAGCTTTTGAGTCAGTCTATACACAAAAGTACCATCTATCCTTATATTTCACCATTCTTGAGTTCTATCTTTAAATTCTGGGTGAGATTGCCACATAATTTCATACCTGAAAGGTTTCGCTCCACCCTTTAAATGGTCCTCCCATTGAAAGATTAAAGGGGAATGATCTGAAGCAGTTCTAGTAAGGTTCTCTAGAAGGGAATTGCTCAGACTATTCCAGTTCCCTATCACCATCAGCCTATCCAATCTCACCTAGATAAGATCATTCCCTTTCCTATTATTACGGGTTCCCTGTCAAATCCACATCAATAAAATCCATTCTACTCATAAATTCATTAAGGTCTTGCAAACTTTCAAGGCAGTCCCTATTTCCCCCTTGTTTATCTGAATGATAAAGGGGGGTATCAAAATCTCCCATACACATTAATTGTTTATCTTTCATATTTTCTAGGATCCTTACTAGCTTGTTATATGTTTCCTTCCTCCCTACCTTACTATTATAAGCATATAAATTTATAAGCCCCCAATGTTGAATACTAGTTTGGAATTCAGTAATTATGAAATTTCTATCCTTCCAAACTTCAAACCCCGTCATAGAGCATGGGTTCCACATACTAGCAATGCTCCTCGAGGCTCCTTCAACATCCATATGCATGTAAGTAGCACCTGGACAAACATGACTAGCAATTCTATCAAAGTTTGCATTAGACATTTTAGTTTCTTGTATAACACACAACCTACCTTTTCCTGAAATATGCACTATTTTAGAGCATACTGCTTCTGGGGATTATTTAACCCCCTTAGATTCCAAGAGAGGAATTTCATTTCTTACCTCTAGTTACAATCTCCAGTGTAAGTTTCTTACCACTGGCCATGTCCCTTGCTACTTGTTTGGTCCTAGTTGCTCTACTAGTTAGTCTTTCAACTATCCCACATGCCCCTACATTTGGTTCCCCCCCCCCTTATCTTCCTTTTCTAAACCTCCCATTCTCTATTATCCCCCTCCTATGGTGAGTTGGGGCTTAGTTCTTTTTCAAACTTCTCAATGCTTTCCATCACTTTTGCAGCAATCTTCGCTGGAGAGGCTTTTATCATCCTTATGGGGGTACATACCCATTCCTGGGCAACACCTTCTATGGTCATTGGTTCTTGGAGTCCCTCTCTATCCTGTTTTAGTGGAGTATAAGGAAGAGGGTGGTTAATCACTATTTCACCTTCCTCCATCATTTCTCCTTCCTTAAGTTGTCCCATTGGCGAACTCACTAGTTCCTCTAGCTCACATCTAAAGGGATATTCTCCCATTTTCTCATTATGTACTAAAGCTTCTCCTTCCCTAGGAATAATAACCCCCCTTGGTCCTTTTCTTGGGGAAGTCTGCACCAGGCTATCATCCATTCTTTTAACATCGACAGTCTCCTCCACCAAGCTTGGGGTATCCGAGGGTTCCCCCACCTCTTCCATAACTATTCCTGGGGAGCCTTCCTTTTGTTTATCCTTCTACACTTGAGCCTTATAGTCCACTATGAGGTGTCCAAATTGACCACATTTCTAACAGAACAGGCTCGCATTCTCATATTCAATAGGTTGAACTTTCTCTCCCCATTTGGTTTTGAGCGTAACCACAGTCGGGAGGGCATGATTCAAAGCCACATTCACACAGAATTTGGTGTATACTAGTGTGATTTCTGCATAGTTACTTTGTCTGTAGTAACAAAATGCCCAAAGGAATTCCCCACCCACCTTAGGATCTTCTCATCCCAAAATTCAAGGGGTAGTCTTGGTAACCTTACCCAGATTGGAGCTAGCTTATTTAGCTCAGTACTAGCATCAAAGCTTGGGTGCCACCTTGTTAAGGCAAGACAATGCTTCCCATAGTACCAAGTTCCCAAGAGAATGAGATTGATATCTTCCTCTAATGTAAATTTAAAATAGAAGAGGTCACTTGGCATTGCTGAAACACCCACGCTACCCCTAATTTTCCATTTTTGACTCACCCATTTACGAACCATCTTGATTGTAGGTTAGGCTACAAATCTACCCACAACACAAAGTTTAAGACTAGAAGTAACATTGTCCACTAAGGTATCGAGGAGGGAGATCATTGGCCCATCTTTGCCATGAGTAATCTTGAGATCCTCCATTAACACATTAACCATTGAAGAGCCCACAAGTGCATTCTTTCAACCTCTCAGTATCCCATCTGTCAACTTCTAACCTCCATCTAGTGGACAACTAGCAGTTCTCCCACTACCCAAAATCAGAGTGTCAGAGAAAGACTTCCCAACATCAGACGAGGACCCACCACCCACTGTCGTGTCCTCCAAATCCTTGTGCAAGGCTAGCACCATTTGCAAGTTTGGGCAGAGTGGAGGATTTGGAGGCCTAGGGCCCGCCATGAACAAATTCAAAATTCAAAACTGAGCGGTAATTGGTAATTTTTACAATGTTGCAAATATGACTAAAAGTACTAGTTTATCAACAATTCCCAAAACAATACATGTCCTTATTGACATACAAGTTCTAATGTGGAAAAATGATAGTCATAGTTAAAATTTTGGCCGAGCAATACAGTAAGCTGAGGAGTAGGTAACATTTTGGCCGGAAAGGTAATAGCTATGGAGATTGTAGTTGGAAGATTTGAGAAGCTCAAAGATACCGGATAAGCATTTAAACCTTTTTGTGTCATTTAATTGATTAGAAATTAATTTTATGTCTACGACCTCATTATAACAATTATCTTCGTAAGTCAGATGTAAGTAGGGATAAGGCTTGAAATCGAGTCTTATTTTTATTAGTATAGTTTATAATATGTTCATTGACTATTTATTAAAAAAAAAAATTAATTGTAAGATGATAAAATATGTGTTATGTGAGAGATTTAATCTAACAAATTTACAACCCATTTTTTAATATGCCAATTGTTTCTCAAATAGTATATTTAAATATGTATTTTCATATATTCAAAGAAATCTAAATCTAATAAAATAATTAATTTTTGAATTGATATTTTTATAAAATATAAATCTAATTTATGAAAAAATACTAAAGTAAATGTTTCACAATTTCATACATCTTTCTATAATTAAATTTATTCATTAGATTAATTGATTTAAAATTTAAATAAATATTCGGCAATAGCCTACAATGCAATGGTAAATTGTGAGTTGGGGAGGTCTTGGGTTCAAATCTACTTGAGATTAACACATAATAATAATTAATCTTAATAATCATAAAAAATGAATAATAAATAATCTAGGCTTAGGCCGATTACCCATCAAAAAGACAAAATAAATAAATAAATATTCTATCTTACAAATTTTAAATTATTATTTTTTAAATAAATAGTTTTGTTTTACATTATGTAATAGTCTTACTAGACATAATAGGCAGAATAGGAAAGAGGAGACCAGAAGGAACCTAACAGATGGGAGCCAAAAGATCATCCAAGAGGCTTGCCTTGCAAAGAAGAGATGAAGGTCGTATCTTGGAACATTCTTGGGCTAAATGAAGCCCACAAACAAGAGGTAATAACAAATATGCTTAGGGACCATAGATTGGATTTCATGCTTATTCAAGAAACTAAAATGAGAAAGTAGTATGTGGAGAGAATTTCTTTCAGTAGGAGTTTGGAGGGGTTTGCAACAAATTTAGACGAGGCTTCAAGAGGTTTGATTTCCCTCTACAACTCTAATCTTTTCAAGTCCCAAGTCTTATATGGTGAAGGTAATATTCTCCTCATTCAAGTTGTTTATATAAAAAATCAGGAATGCTGGTATCTTTTGAATGTTTATGCTCGAAACTCTAAGATAGGAAGGAGGAACTATTGGGTTAAAATTAAGAATGTGTTATCTAGATTCCAAGTGGGAATTTATATAATCATGGGGGACTTCAAAACCCCCTTAAGGGAAGATGAAAAATAGTGGGCTCTGGCCTTAGATATGGATAGTAGGTAGGACCTTTTAGACTTTATCAATGATTTGGCTTTGCTGGATGTTGATCTCCAAGGAGGCCTCTGCACTTGGTCCAATAGGAGAGGGGGTAGAGATTGCATTCAAGTTCGGTTGGACAAGGCTCTTGTTTCTTTAGATTGGATGAATTCTAATTTTAGTAATCTATCTTTAATGGCTTGGACTAGATTGGATCACTCTCCTATTTCTCTCACTTTGGGCCCCATTGCTTTCAAACATTACTTCCCCTTCAAATTAAATAGAATGTGGACTTCCCACCCAGATATTTCTCTTCATATCTCGAAGTGGTGGAACATTCACATAGAGGGAACTGCCATGTTTAAGGTGGCAAAGAAGCTAGAAAACATCAAGCTAAATATTATAATGTGGAATAATTCAGATTTTGGTAACATATTTCATTCTAAAGCACATATCTCAAAGGATCTCAACATTATTCAAGATGTTATTCAGAAGGAGGGTTATAATGAAGAGAGGTTGGAGGAAGAAAAAATTATTCTAACTGAGCTTTACAATATAATTGGGCAAGAGGAGGCCTACTGGAAACAAAGATTGAGGGTTGTCTAGTTAAAATAGGGGGACCAAAATACTAGATTCTTCCATATCTCCACTCTGAAACATGGAGCATATAACAGAATCAGTAGAATCAAGTTGAGGGATGTTTTCCTAGAAGAGGAAAATGATATTGTTGCTGAGGCCATATCTTTCTTCTCATATCTTCTTTTCATAGATCTTAATCTTATGGATGAGGATCAGCTGTATATTATTTCAAATATCCCAACTTTGGTCCAACCTGAGGAGAATGTTATGATTGAGGCTATTCCTTCCCCTCTGGAAGTTGAGTAGCCTATCTTTTCCCTTGTAACCGAAAAGTTTCCAGGCTCGAATGGTTTCCTTACCTTTTTCTTTCAAATGTTCTAGAAAGTGGTCCATCAGGATGTCATCAAAGCAGTTTAAGAGTTTTTTGAGCCAAGAGTCTGCTCAAGGAGGTTAATGCTACTTTCCTTGTGCTTATTCCAAAAGTGGTAAGGGCAGATTCTTTGGACCAATTCATACCTATCAGCCTTTGTAACTCATTCTACAAGATTATTTCTAAAGTTTTGGCTTCAAAGATTATCAAGGTTTTCTCTACTATTATAGCTCCTCAGCAATCAGGCTTTGTCTTGGGGAGACAAATCCTGGACTCTATCATGATTTTCCATAAAGTTATCTACTCTTTGGAAGAAGGTAAGAGAGAAGGTTTCCTCCTCAAGCTTGACTTGTCCAAGGCTTATGATCTGGTGGACTGGTCCTTTCTATTCAAGGTTTTAAGAGCCTTTTGTTTTAACTCAAGGGTCATCAAACTTATTAACCAGTTGAAATCTACAACGTCTTTGGCTATTCTAGTCAATGGTTCCCCCTTTGCATTCTTCAAACCCTCTAGAGGACTCAGGAAAGGAGATCTGATCTTGCCCATTCTTTTTATTATTTTGGTTGAATGTCTTGGAAGGATGACATCTACCAACATAATTTTTGGTGCTCTGTCTGGCATCAAACCTTCTTTTGGTCCCCTGCTTTTCTCTCATCAACAATTTGTTGATGAAACTATTATGAGGGGGAAAGCCTTGGTTGGAGAAGCTAGGGTGGTGAAAAATATCTTGAGCTCTTACTCTAGGGGCTTGGGGCAGCTTATCAACTTGAACAAGAGCTCTATTTTCTTCATTAACACTTCGACTGTGAGACATAGGAAGATTGCTGCTATTCTGAACCATGACTTGGGCAACCTCCCTTCTATCTATTTGGGTCTCCAATGGGCTTCAAACCCCCTGACTCTTTCTGGAATAGCCTTATTGATAGGTTCAATAAGAAATTGGTTGGTTGGACCTTGAGTCAAGCAAGAAAGGTTCAGCTGGTCAAATCCACTTTTCAGAGTCTCCCAACTTATGTGTTGAGTCTCTTTGGGATTCCTTGCAAATATGCCAACCAATTGGAGAAGATCCAGAGAAATTTTATTTGGTTTAGATTAGAAGATAACAAGAGATTTCTCCTCATGGCATTGGACAATGTGTGCCTCCCCAAACAATATGGGGGCTTGGGTACAAGGAAACCGTGACCTTTCAATAAAGCTCTCCAAGCTAAACAAATTTGGAGAATCTTTTCTAGCAAGGGGGACTAGCAAGACATCTTGGAAGACAAATACCTTTGTAGACCTTCAATTAGACACTTGTTCTATGGAGATTCCATTCCTAATGGATCAAATATATAGAATGGCATACTAAGATCCAGAGAGATGATGTAATGGGCACCCTTGGATGTCCCAAAAAACTAAACCAATTTGCTGAAAGAGATTTTGTCAAACAGTTTGCATTCAACTTCTTAAAACCCCTTATAACTCTGAAAATCAAATGTTTATTTGTTTGTTGTGTTTCGTGCATGGAATTGGTATCATACAACATAAACAAGAAAGAAACTACAACAATATGCAAAGTGGAAATGAACTGCTGCTAATAAAATGTTATTTTCAGAATTCATAAAACCAAATACATGGCAGATTTATCAACTCACTAATTACTTCAGCAATATTGTCATAATACTCCAGCCCATGCTTACGAACTTGCTGCTACAATACTTTGTCCTCCAATCAGTCCACTACCTTCATAATACCATTCCCTCCAAGCGGCATAAGCGTCGGACAAGTAGTGAAGAAGATATGAGCAAAATATCAAATCTGCCTGTAGCCGGAAATGCAACTAAACTGCCTGATAATGAAGCCAATAAGAAAGAATTCCAAAGGCCAAACCCCAAGGGAATGACGTCTAGAATGTTACAAGAGAGGATAGACGTCCTCAAATGCCAAGAACAAAGCTGCAACTCGCACACCAATTTCTTCTCATATTCAACCTGCCTAATGAAGCCACAGATGCTTCCTTTTATTCTATTCCCACGGGTCCGCTCAACTCATATGGGCAATGTGGGATAAAAGATGTGTAATATAAAACATATATTAAAATACCCCTTATGTCTCCCTTGGGTACACATCACCATAAAATAAATATTAAAGTAACACTTTAATATTTTACAATTAACTTAGACGTTACTTTAATAAAACTTCAGGCATTAAAATGTATTAGCAATCGAACTCCGAATAATGCGAGTGATAGCTCATCGGAAAGCTCTCACCGAGGAGTATCGAATCCAATCACCAAAATTGACCTGCACTGTGTCCTGCCGACTTACTAAAAATAGTAAGTATGCCTGAAACTAAGTAAATCAACTTCGTTTTGGCCCAAACTGGAAATGACTAGGCCAAAACACTCCAAGATCCCATTAAACCCTTCGTTAGCCCTCGAGACCATGTAGAACAAGGCTAACGCACACACACTTGGTCAACTGCTAAAATGGGGACATTACAGTCCGCCCCCCTTGAAATTGCTTGTCCTCAAGCAATCTCAGTCCAGCCTGTTGAATAACCTGCTCACTCTCCCATGTAGAATCTTCCTCCGACAGGTCTTTCCATCTGACCAAATACTCCTTCACTATCCTGCTTCTAAGCTTCCTCTCTCTGGTATCCAGAATAGCCTCAGGTACTAACATAAGCTTCCCCTCCTCATCCAAAGGGGGTAAATCTGCAGAAGGCACTACACTCTGACCAATGGCTTTCTTAAGCCTAGACACATGAAACACATTGTGCACTCGATTGCCTTTTGGAAGCTCAAGCTCATAGGCGACTTTGCCCACCTTGCGAATCACCCTGTATGGACCATAAAATCTAGGTTTCAACTTTTCAGCTCTGCTCTTCTTGAGCGATGACTGTCTATATGGTTGTAGCCTCAAGTAAACCATATCCCCTACCTCGAAGCTGCGCTCTATTCAGTGCTGATCAGCATACAATTTCTGTTGATTCTGGGCCTGTTGTATATTCTCTTTGAGCACTTTCAGGATGTCTTGACTATCCTGCAATAAGTTTTTGGCTTTGGGCACTCTACTGTCCCCCAAAACTAAATCCATGAAGCTAGGTGCTTCATAACCATAGAGTGCCATGAAAGGAGTCATCTTGATGGACATATGATAAGTGGTGTTATAACAATACTCTCCCATATGCAACCATCTGATCCAAGCCTTTTGTTGTGTAGTTACATAGTTCCTCAAATATCCTTCCGCCCATTTATTCACAATCTCTGTTTGCCCATCTGTTTGTGGATGATAACTAGTGCTAGGTGTAAGATCTGTACCACACAACCTAAACAACTCTTGCCAAAAAACACTCATAAACTTACTATCCCAGTCGCTGACAATGAATCTGGGCAACCCATGTAACCTGAATATCTCTTTAAAGAAAAGCTCTGCCACCTGTGCTGCTGTGTAAGTGGACGGAATAGCAATGAAGTGAGCAAACTTTTTCAAGCGGTCCACCACCACATAGATGCAATCCCTTCCCTGTACTCGTGGTAAACCAGTGATGAAGTCCATCAAAATACTTTCCCATTTCCTATCAGGAATGGGCAAGGGCTGTAATAAACCTGCAGGAAATGTGTGTTCTCCCTTATTCTGTTGACAAACCACACACTCCCTGACATACCTCTGAACATCATCCTTGAGCCCTTTCCATGAAAACCGCTCTCGGATCTGCCTATAGGTCTTGAAGACCCCTGGATGTCCAGCTGTGGGTGCATCATGAAATGCCTTCAGTATCGCCTCTCTCAAATGTGATGATGGAATCAAATAAACCCTGTCCTGAACTCTGATCAATCCATCTATCACCTCATAGCGATCATCCTGTATGGTACCTGAAATCAATCCAGAAGCCCAAGCATCTCCGACATACTCTGCTATAATCCGATCTCTCCAATCTCCTGAAATCGCTGCCAGAGCACATAAGTGAGGTCTCCGAGATAAGGCATCAGCCACCACATTTTTCTTACCTTTGACAAACTCTATGTCAAAGTCATAAGCCTACAATTTAGTCACCCATTTTTGTTGCCGGTCATTAAGATCACGCTGGCTCATGAAGTATTTAATACTGTTGTGATCAGTCTTGATCACAAAACGTCCACCTACCAAATATGATCAAAATTTGGCCAATGCATGCATTATGGCCAACATCTCTCGGTCATAGACAAAATAACTTTTCTCAACTCCTCGGAGCTTCCTACTCTCGAATGCAATGGGATGCTTCTCCTGCATCAATACTGCTCCAATCCCATCACCAGATGCATCACAATGAAGCTCAAAAGGTTTCGTGAAATCCGGTAGAGCTAGAACTGGACATGAAGACATTACCTTCTTGAAATGCTCAAAACACCTCTGTGCTGCCCCTGTCCACACGAAGGCTCCTTTCCTGGTAAGATCTGTCAAGGGTGTAGCAATCTGTGAGAATCCCTTAACAAACCTCCTATAAAAACCACATAAACCAAAGAATCCCTTAAGCTGTGTAAGGTTTGTGGGAGTAGGCCATTCTACAATAGCTCTAATCTTTTCGAGATCAACCCGAACGCCATCTGCACTAATGATATGCCCCAGGTAAAGGAGCTCAGTCATGCCAAACTCACATTTATATTTCTTGGCATACAATGACTCTCTCTCCAGAATAGATAACACCTCCTCTAGATGATGTAAGTGCTCCTCCCAGGTCTTACTGAAGACCAAGATGTCATCAAAGAAGATCAAGACAAATCTCCTCAGCTGCTTCCTGAATACCTGGTTCATACAACTTTGAAATGTAGCAGGTGCATTGGTTAGACCAAATGGCATAACCATGAACTCAAAGTGGCCATAGTGACATCGGAAGGCTGTTTTCTCAATTTCCTTTGCTCTCATCCTGATCTGATGGTATCCGGATCGCAAATCAATTTTGGTGAAGAAGCATGCCCCATGCAACTCATCAATCAGCTCATCAATCCTAGGAATGGGATACCTGTTTTTAATTGTTTTCTTATTCAGTGCCCTGTAATCGATGCACATGCGCATCGTCCCATCCTTCTTCTTTACCAATACTACTGCTGAAGCAAAAGGGCTCTTACTGGGCCTAATATGCCCCATCTCCAACAAATCCTTAATCGCCTTCTCTATCTCATCCTTGTGTTTCTTAGGATGACGATAGGGAGTAATCATAACTGGTTTGGCTCCCTCCTCGAGCTCAATAACATGTTCCATCCCTCTGTCAGGAGGAACCCCATGAGGAATATCGCTAAATACTTTAGCGTGTCTATCGAGTATCTTCTGGACATCTAGTGGATGACTCTTTTCTTGTGGCTTTGGTGAAGTTGGCATAATGTGGCACTCTGCCACCCACTCTATGTCATCATGACGAAAAAGTCTCTGCATTCTCCTCAAGGACACTATTCTGCAACCTCCATCTGAAAGCCCTCTAAGTACCACAATTCTCCCCTCATGCTGGAATCTCATCTCCAATTTCGCTAGATTGAGTGTGAACTCAACTAGTGAAGCCATCCATGTCATGTTGAGGATGACATCATAATCTCCCATGTCCACAACATAGAACTCATCCTCCAACTCGTAGCCATCTCGAAACCTGATGCGAAGATTAGATATCTTTCGAGTGCATAATAACTTATCACCGTTAGCCACCATGACTCTAAACCCATCATGCTCCTCTGTCTGTAACCCTCTCCTGGCTACCAACTGTGCATCTATGAAGTTATGTGTAGCCCCAGTGTCAATAAGAGATATCACTTTTTGCCCCTGGATAGTACCCCTGACCTTAAATGTGATTGCCTTTTGGGCCCCTGTCAAGCATGCCAACGATCTATCATCCTTAGGAATGTTGCTCTCCTCTATAGTGTTACCCTCATCTGAATCAGAGTGCTGATCCTCCCCTTCTGACTCTGACTCTTCTGCTGAAAAATACTCCATTTGATTTGCCTTAGCCTTGAGAGAACATTTATGAGATAAGTCCCAAGGCTCTCTACAATGGAAGCACAACTTCTTCTTTCGAAGTTCATTCAAGGTTTCATTGTCTAGTCCTTTTGATCCTTCTTTGGGTTTGCTATACTCTTTCTGAAATGATTTTTTGTCTTTGTCCTTGCGGTAGGAAGAATCTGTTGAATGGTTTTTTCCTTTGTATACCGAAGGGGCTAAATCTCGTGCCTTTTTAGTTGCTTCAGCTAACGTGAGTGGATCATGTCCCTTCACCCAACCTCATAATGGATCAGCAAGACCATCACAAAATAACACCACCAATCTCCTAGGAGAGATATCAGTAACAAGTACAGACAAGCGCTGAAACTCGGCAATGTAAGCATCCACAGAACCTGACTGTTTTAACTGTGCTAGCTCCTTGAAATGTAACTCGGGATCCTTAGTGTCAAATCTCCCAATCAATGTTTCAGTGAATTCCTCATAGGATGTAATCTGATTATGCCCCAAAGTCACCATGCCATGATGCCACCATTCATGTGCAATGCCATCCAAGTGCATAGCCGCATACTTGATAGCCTCCTCCTCAGGCATAGGATTTAGCTGCAAGTATGTATCTACCTTCTGCACCCAAGCTCGTGCAGTCATCTTCCCTGAAGCATCATAATAAGGTAAAGAAAGTTTTCCAACTTTCTTCCTCAGCTCAAAGTTTTGATTCCTCCCTCCTGCTTTAGGCATGTGTCTCATCCTCAAGTCCATATAATCTCTAAGAGAAATATCCGCCTGAAACTCTGGTCCACTAGCCTCCCAGTCCCTCCTGAACTGATCCTGTAACTCGGTAATCTGCGGTTCGTTTACTGGATGAACCGGATCTCTGGGTGGAAAGGTGGGTAGAAGAGGTCTCGAGCTTGCAGTTCGTGCTGGGCGTGCAACGTGTCTAAAGTTATCAGCCTCATTCCCATTATTGCTGTGTCCATTATTACCATTAATGTTATTCTCAGGACCATTGTTGTTGCCTTGGCCTTCATGGTTATTGTTTCCCCTGTTGTTATTGTTTCCCTCGTTGTTATTGTTTCTGTTGTTGGCATCACCTGGATTAATATTGACACCCATCTGTCTAGCCATGAGCTGCAACATCATGTCCATTCGCCTATTCTGCTCCTGCTGCATACGCTGCCCCTGCTCTAATGTATCTTGTAACTATCAGAACAGTACCTCCTCCTGATTTGGACCAGCATTTCTGCCTCTGCCTAATCCTGTATTCCTGTCATCTCGATCACCCATATTATTGTCCTGATCACAGAATATCTCCTCTGTGTCTGTATGGTTGAATTCAATGTCCCCCTGCACGGATGTACTAGACTGTTTGCTTTGCAAGTCTGAAATCCTATTTTGTCTTGCTCTGGTATCGCGGAAATTATAAGACCCCTGTCGCATGCTCAAACATAAATGCTTAGCCTGTGTTTTTTACTTACTTTTTCCCTCTATCCGGCTGTTCCAAATTCCCTATAAGACCTCCACAGGATGGCAGGACTTATAGCTCTGATACCACTGTAATGGGCACCCCTGGATGTCCCAAAAAACTAAACCAATTTGCTGAAAGAGATTTTGTCAAACAGTTTGCATTCAACTTCTTAAAACCCCTTATAACTCTGAAAATCAAACGTTTATTTGTTTGTTGTGTTTCATGCATGGAATTGGTATCATACAACATAAACAAGAAAGAAACTACAACAATATGCAAAGTGGAAATGAACTGCTGCTAATAAAATGTTATTTTCAGAATTCATAAAACCAAATACATGGCAGATTTATCAACTCACTAATTACTTCAGCAATATTGTCATAATACTCCAGCCCATTCTTACGAACTTGCTGCTACAATACTTTGTCCTCCAATCAGTCCACTACCTTCATAATACCATTCCCTCCAAGCGGCATAAGCGTCGGACAAGTAGTGAAGAAGATATGAGCAAAATATCAAATCTGCCTGTAGCCGGAAATGCAACTAAATTGCCTGATAATGAAGCCAATAAGAAAGAATTCCAAAGGCCAAACCCCAAGGGAATGACGTCTAGAATGTTACAAGAGAGGATAGACGTCCTCAAATGCCAAGAACAAAGCTGCAACTCGCACACCAATTTCTTCTCATATTCAACCTGCCTAATGAAGCCACAGATGCTTCCTTTTATTCTATTCCCACGGGTCCGCTCAACTCATATGGGCAATGTGGGATAAAAGATGTGTAATATAAAACATATATTAAAATACCCCTTATGTCTCCCTTGGGTACACATCACCATAAAATAAATATTAAAGTAACACTTTAATATTTTACAATTAACTTAGACATTACTTTAATAAAACTTCAGGCATTAAAATGTATTAGCAATCGAACTCTGAATAATGCGAGTGATAGCTCATCGGAAAGCTCTCACCGAGGAGTATCGAATCCAATCACCAAAATTGACCTGCACTGTGTCCTGCCAACTTACTAAAAATAGTAAGTATGCCTGAAATTGAGTAAATCAACTTCGTTTTGGCCCAAACTGGAAATGACTAGGCCAAAACACTCCAAGATCCCATTAAACCCTTCGTTAGCCCTCGGGACCATGTAGAACAAGGCTAACGCACACACACTTGGTCAACTGCTAAAATGGGGACATTACAGATGACCAACAAGGCGAAATGGAGTGTAGGTAATGTCAAGGACACCCTATTTTGGGAGGACAACTAGCTGATTCAGGGGCCTCTTCACAACTTTCTTGAATATGAAAGATGAACTTTTATTTGTATTTAGAGGTATGGTAGATTTTTTAGTGACCATAGACAAGGACAGGAATGGAGAGACCTTTCTTTAATATTTGGGGACCTGAAACCACTAATGACTATTCTCTACTCTGTGGTTTTGAATGATGATCTAGACTGGCTTGTTTGGGAGAACACTTCAAATGACATCTATTCGGTGGCTTTAGGGTACCAAGCTCTTTTGAGGTAGGATTCTAGACCATCGGGGATAAGGCTTGGTTCCCTGGCCTTATCCCTAAAATCAACATTTTCTTCTAGCTTTTACTCCAGAACATGATTCTTACTAGAGACAATCTAAGTAAAAGGGGCCTTCAAATTCCTAATAAATGTGTCCTGTGCAAAAACTAGGCCGAGTCTGTGGATCACCTATTTATCCACTACTCCTTCATAAGAGAGGTGTGGTCTATTTTTAGTCAAGCTTTTGGGATGAACTAGTGTGAGTCTCGACCATTGAATTCTTGAAGCAATAGGATGACTCTTGAAGGGTTTTGAGCTCCAGGCCATAAGAAAATGGGCTCTGCCCCACTTTGCTTGGGGAATATGGAGGGAACAAAATAATCATATCTCTAAGGATGTTTTCCTTCTCACCAAAATTATGTCTACTAAAATTCAAAATGCCCTTTTGGAGAATTATATGTTATGTAAAGGATCTAACCTATTTCTAGGAGATGCTAGTAGCGGTAATGACACTAAAAAAAGAAGGAAGGAATGTCACTGGTCTTTACCCTCGGAGGGATGGCACAAAGATAACTTTGATGGTGTGGTAAAAGGTAACCCGAGAGTTGTAGGCAATGGAGGGGTGATTAGAAATAGCCATGGGTATGGTATAGCGGTGGTTAATTTGCGTGGTAGATTTCCACTCTTAAATTTCATTTCTTCGTGCCTGGATAAATCTGTTCTCAGAATTTCAGATTTGGTTGATATCATTGTGTTGTAATTTACCAGGTTCTATTCTTGATTTCATCTATGAATGAATTAATTTATTGAAACCCTTGTCGTAGTTTATCATTGTTCTTCATTTTCAAAATTCTCTATATTTGAGGAATTGTGAATATATATATATATATATATATATATATATATATATATATATATATATATATATATATATATATATGCATTTTTAAAGGCTCGTTGGTCTGCCTAAACAAAGGTCATCGTAGCAAGCCTTGCTATGGCCACAATAGGCCCTACATCAGCAATACTTGCTGCTATCACAACAAGACTGCTACGACAGTCCCTATGTGCTACCGAGGATAAGATGGGGAGGGGAGGTGGGATGTGGTGGCCTGCCTCCCTCCAAAATACATTTAATATATATGTGTGTGTGTTTATATATATATATATATATATATATATATATATATAAAATAAACCATATGTTAAAATCGTTGCAGAAAGTATACATTTGAAAATTTGTATTGCAGTTGAAAACGATTTTGGAAAAATGTTTTAAAAATGTTATTTAAAATAAATAAAATATATACCAAAGTATGGGAGGGCGGGGGGATTTTAACCCACCCCGTACCCTTTAAACATTGCCGACAGTTCGTGCCTACTGTCGCAGGCCCTGTGACAGAGGCAGGACTGCACGACCCTTTACATGTGTTGGGCAGTGGCATTAAGCCTGCGCCAAACTTCAATCACAATAAATTGTTTTATTATATCATTTTACAATATGATTGATATGCGATTTCGACAGTCAATGGAACTTCAATTGCAATTTTATAAAGTTTTATTAATATAAATAAATAAATAAAAATAAGAATAAAAATAATAATAAATAAATATATGAATTGATTTTAATATTTGATATTTTATAAAGGTTATATTATATATATATATATATATATGTATATATTATATTATATTATTAATGAAATTTTAATATTCAAGCCAATTAAACAATATTGTTTATATTTAGATTTAATAAATTTATGAGTTCAAATAAGGTTATTAGGATTCTATAAGTTACCAATTATTTTAAGATTTTTGAAATTGAAACTTGACTCATTGAAATTGATAATGAAAACAATTGGTAGATTCTTACGTTAAAAATCTACAATGTAATTTTGATGGGGGTCATACATGAGCTATAAAATTGGTAAAATCGATTCTAGAGTTATGAGAAATTTTAAACTAGTTCATGGGTTAGAAAACAATGTACGAATTCCTCCATTCAATACCTAAATTTGAAAATGAAAACTGAGACCTCCACACATCATTCGACTATGTAATTTTAGCAAACCAAAACATGTGCTTGCATTGTGTTTTCTTTATGCTATCTGTTTTGAGTTTTTAGGTTGACTAGTGTTGACTAGTTATAGGACGTTTACCAGAGGCTTGGGGGTTATGATTGTGATGTCATGATGATGTCTTTTGATTTCAATCTTTATAAACCCAACCATGGTTATGTGATGGTATGCTCTATGAGATGTTTGTATTTACTGATTGTTATTGCTTTCCAATCTTCTTGTGTGAAGCTAAGATTCATATGTATGAGACATTTGACTTAACCATTTTGAGTCATCGATCAATTATACTTGGGTTTACTTTCCAATCATTTGATGGAATTGAATTGTTATCTGATCTTGATGATGTCATGTTGTGACATATTTTGACTCAACCATTTTGGAGTCTTCGATCAGTACTATTTTGAGATGCTTTTGGTTGCTTATTAAGAACCAATGATTATTGTGATTATTAGGGATAGCTTCAGTTGCCAATAGAGAACTATTGTGATCATGATTATCTATGATGTTTTTCAGTTGCTCATGGAGATTTGATGTTTATATTGTGAATTATCTTTTGTGATTTTGAGATTTATGATTCCATGAGCTTAGGGTAGGTTATCTACTTGTAGTGTCAGGAAGTGGCTTGCAATGGGGGCCGGGGCCCTAAGAGGCTACCGGGGTAACTCATTGTAAGTTTCCTTAATAAGTGAAAATATACACTGTAGAACAAGAATCAGTATGCAAAGAACATTAACAAATGAAGTAAACATTCACAAACCAAAAACTCAATTCACATATATGCTTAGACAAAGAAAGAGAACAAGAAGTGCAAACCTCACAAGAGAAAACACTCCATGCTTTCTTGATTCTGTAGATGTGTCCTTTTGCTGTGGATGTATGCTCAAGATGCTCAAAAGCTGCTTCAATGGAGATGGGTAATGGCAAATTGGTAGCTTTGTGAGCTCTCAATTTGGCATTATAAGGGTATGGTTGATAGCTTTGGTTCTCAAAATAGCATGGTAACTTTAGCTCAAAGATTGTTGATGAAATGGCTTGGGATGGGATCCAATTTATAGGCTAAGGGGTAGAGGGATGGAGGGCTTAGATGCAAGGATGGATGAAGGCTTAAGGAGGGCTAGGATGCACTCAAAGGAGAGCACATGGATTGTGCTTGTTTAGCACCAATGGGAAGGTGACACTTGTCACAAGGAGGATTAGTGTGAGAGGATAGGGTAAGGTGTTGGTTAAAGGCATAATGAGTGGGGTTGAGTATGTAAGAGGGATGTAAGAGGAATGAGTGTGGAAGAGGGAAGAGTGTGGAAGATGGGTGTAAGAGTCATGAGTGGGCTTGTAAGAGTCTTTATGTTTTGTAAGAGCACTCATGACTTAGTGGTTGGGTTTTTTTGAGGGAAGACTTTGGTTTGGTTTAGGAAAGTCTTAAACTTGTTTAAGGAATGTGACAACATTAGGGGGTGGATTAGGCTTGGTTTTAGGATTAGATTAGGGATGTTAGAGATGTGCAAGTGGATGGCATTAATGAGGGTGGGTGAGTTAGTGGCTAAGCTTGGTTAGCATGGGTGGATGGGGTGGATTAGGCTAAATGGAGGATTAGAGATAGGTTAGGGGTTTTTGAATTTGAGGATTTCATTTATCAAATAGATTTATTTAATAAATGGGGATTTTTGGAATTAGATAGAAGAATAGGATTTAATTGATAAATAATAGATTATTTGATTTATCAGTTAGGACTATAAATGATTAATTAAATTAATCAACTAGGGGATGACAAAGGATTAATTAAATAGAAATTTAATTAATAATGCCTTTTTAGATAACTAAATAGGATTACTAAAATAGTGTAATCAAATTTAGGTGTCTACATACACACCTAATACTGACTTAATGAACCTAAAAAGATAATTGTTTTGTTCTTGCCCATGCCTCGAGTGCTAGTATAGACTAGGATGGGAGTAGAGAGAATTCTTGGTTGCGACCTTGCATTTCGTAGTATGCCTCATTTGTATGAGAGGATACTAGTGGCTGCACAGGGATCACTAGGGGGTCGGTGTCTATTGGGAGACTACCAGGGTAACTCTAGTGTGATCTGTGCAACGACACTTTCCCACTTGCATAGTAGGTTTCCTACATGTCTTTTTTGTGCCTCTGGGATTAGATGTCAGTTTGTGATTGGAACCTTTGAGTTAGTATACTTTTAGGATTCCTGGACTTAGAGAGTATTTATGCTATGTGATTTGATAACCTGTATGGGACTTGAGATTATCTCCTCAACGCACTGGGAGTGGACCATTTAGGTTCCACGTGGTCGAGTGGTAGTGCTTTATCACTCTTATCATTTGAGATCCGTCTGAGACACCGTGGCTGATGCATTCCTTGTTGGCATCTATCTTCATGGATTATTATGGTGGACATGTATCCTTACATTGATGATTTGCATATGTTAGATGATGATATCTTATGCTTTACTTTGTATGTTAGATTAATTTCTGCATATGATGTAGTATGACTTAGGAGTGACATTCCTACTATGTTAATACTGATGATCCCTTCGGTGATTTAGAATGTTATGCATAGAGGGATGGCTAGGACCCACGATGGTCTAATGATGCTATTAATAGTTGGGAGGAACCGTGCACTTAGTTAATTATGTTTGATTACTTATGGTTATCTCTTATGATGATGTATCATGTATGATGTATGGATTCATTTATGTTATTGCATCATGAATGAGAATGATGATGTACTTTATTTACACATATGTATATTCTTTTATGCCTTTCATACCCTATGACATGTACAGTGGATGATTGAGCAATCTGAAATGTAATTCTAAAAGGACATTTGTATATTTTTTAAATATGTTGGATGTATCATTATTATTTCATGAGGACGTGATGTTAGATGATTAGTTAATTTAGATGTAATTCAACATTAAGGGATCCATAAAGAATGTAACCTTCTATGTATGTTTATGTTTACTTTCATTTGGATTGTTGCTATTGCTTCCGTTATGGTGTATAAGTTATAAGTAGTATTTACTTTTATGTATTAAAAAAAAAATGTTACCAAACTTAGTAAAACTTTAGGTTTATTCTTTGGATCCCTTGGCGGGGTGTTACAGTACTAGTAAGGTACTTGTAAGCAAGAAGGATGATAGACCGATGAAAAGGAGGAGGGGAGGAGATAAGGAATTAGAGAAGGCAGGAGGAGAGAAAATATGATTATGGTTTGGCAAAAACCACTTGTACTCTTGGTGCTAAGGGCAAGAAGACCACTTGGAGGAACTTTGAAAAAAGGACTGCAAAAATGGGGCTGGTGAGAGAACATATCCAACCATAGGTCTCGGAAGGAAGTGATGAAAGAATTCAATTGGAGGAACTCATCAATCCAACTTTGGTGATTCTAAGTGATAATGCTAGGGAGGTGGGGATGAACCTCCTAAACAATGCTCACAATAGTATGGTGGACAATTTTTGGTCAATTAAGTGGATCTTCCATGAGATAGAAGAGATAAAGATCAAAATTTAGGGGCAGGAAAGGAAGGTGAGGATGGGACAGTCAAAATTAGCAAGATGGATGCGAAGGTTATTGAGATGGAAAAAATAATGGA
Source organism: Cupressus sempervirens (assembly GCA_028749045.1). Classification (NCBI taxonomy): domain Eukaryota; kingdom Viridiplantae; phylum Streptophyta; class Pinopsida; order Cupressales; family Cupressaceae; genus Cupressus; species Cupressus sempervirens. Next base: position 634,545,136 of record CM053786.1, on the reverse strand, counting down.
AAGGATGGAGATCTCTGTCCATAGCTCGGCTAATTAGAGCCTCAATATTATCAAAGGATTAAATGATAATAAAAAATAGCTACACTTGATGATGGAGGAAAGCACTAGGGGGAAGAGGATAAGGACATTGAGGAAATAAAAGTCGCTGAAGAAGAGGACAACCTTCTGGCTAAGAGCTCAAGCACCAGAAGGAGATCAGACAAGAGGAAGAGGGAAAAGGAGGATTCTTTGGCTGACATTCATCTGATGACTATTGCAACAGAGACCATGGGAGAGTTGGACCTCAAGGCAGTGGAGATGGTCAAAGATATGATGCCTTGATTGGCATTCCTAGTTTTTTGTCTTGCCCCTGGCTTTTGGTGGTTTACGACTCCCCGTTCCTCTTTCTGGTTGTGTTTTCTTTTGTTTGGTTCTGGTGGCTTGTCATGGCTTGATGTTTTCTATTCTTATGATGCTAGCTTTGAACTTTATTTCATCTTGTTGTTAACTGGTGGGTTTAAGGCACCATTTAAAACTTGTTTTACTTAATAAAAAAAAAATCTTACTAGACAAGAGGAGCATAGAATAGTACAACTAAAATTGTTGTTTAAATTATTCATATAACTAAAATTACAAATGAACTAATTATTTATTTTTTGATGCGTTGATTTTATATAATATATAAAGACAACTTTTGTTTGTTTGGCCAAATTTGCATTCATTTTTTCCCCTTTAATAAATGATTATATTTTTTTGTAATGTTCTGTATCATTTACTAACTTCACTTATTTATTTAGCTAAAATTTCAAACATTTTCTCACATTTGAGCTATACCAAGTTTATATTGAAAATTTTATTTTGAGTACATTTAAGTTTTTACCTGTTGGTCATTTTGATCACTTCTTAAAATGCTAACTTTTTCATTATGCTCTAAAAACATTAGATCATAATTATTTTTCGTTTCCTAGGCTTTTGTTTACTAGCAACTCAATATTTTCTAGAATACTATTATATTTCAAACAAAATACAATGACTAACTAAAACATAAAAATAATTTATCTTCTAACCCTACCATAAGGCAAGGACTCAAGCTCTTATAGAGCTCTTGTTAATACAAGAACATCAATGATTCATAATTGATTTTAAATAAGGAGCTATACTTGTTGATCAAATTATGATGCCTATTATGATACATCATAAGACATCTTTAGGAAAATATGATGGAGTTGAATGAAAAAATCAACATGCTGAGTGAATTATGATAAAATTATGTAGGTGGAAGGAAAATACTATTGTACACTTGTGAAACTATCTTTAGGATTGAGAATTAAATATTTAAATAGATATTTAGACATTATTTTATGGGAGATTTCAGCTCATGGTTTCCTATTTACTATTTCATGTTTCCATGTATTGCTTCTCTTCTTTATGTACTATCTTAAAATGGACACACTTCATTTTGAAACCTTTTAGCCCTCCTTAGTGTGCTTTCAATTTATTTTTCTCCTCTTCTCTTCTAATTCATGCTCCTTCATCATCTCTTTCTTTTTGACATGGTCTTCTAGGTACCATCCTGATACCCTTTTGACCTTATCTCCTATCCAATTCATTGTCTCTTTGTCTCATTTGCACCACATTTTAGAGGTTTTTGTGGAGCTTAGGGCTTGTTAGTCTAGACCAAGTCAACCTAGTCCTCCCAGGTTGACATAATCCTAGACTAGGTCAACCTAGTCCTTGGAAGTTCTGGAGCTTGGGCCTCAAAAGGCCTTGGGGGTTTAGTTAGTTTGTGACCGTTACCCAGTCGGCCTGAGTTGTTTTCCCACCTGAAAACTAGTATAAAAGGGTACTTGGGGGCTTCATTTTCACATCATCTCATTCTCAATTTATCTTCTCTAAAGAAAGGAAGCACTCAAGGAATTCTTTAACAAAGCATCTTCAAGCATTCAAGTCTAAAGAATCTCCTCGCATCAAGCTTCTTCCTTCAAGGTGGTAGTGGAGTTTGGCTGTAAGGAGAAGATCGATCATTACAATCCATTCAAGTTCTTCTACAATTTAGCCATGACATGTCACATACATTTCCATACATGAGGTTTTGGCTTCTTCGATTTCCTTATGGTTTCTTTGAGTCAAGGCTATTTAACTTACATACTTGATCACATATCTAAGGCAATTGCATCTACGAAGGTAATTGTATCCTTCAATTGATATTATTTAGGTCTACTACATGCAAGAATTACATTTACATTTACATTTACATTTCTCAATTATAGTTAATTCCTTAACCTAGGGCTTGACCAAGGCAAGCCCTCATCAAACCCCAACCCAAACCTTTCTTTTCTATGTTGATTTGTAGCTTGGGAACAAAAATAATTATAAATTGGAAACCTACAATTTGTAAACTTTCTAGAGTCGTCAGTTTTGGAGCCACAGACTATGTCAACTTGGTTGTAGATGTCCTTCCAAGTTGACCTAGTCCTTCAATCTCAGATTCTAGGGAGATTTATGGGTTTTGTTGATTTCATAATTTTATTCCATGATTCGTGGTTGAAAGTTCAGAAAATATTCAAAACAAAAAGTTTTTGTACAAAAATACATCTTCCTCTATGCATTTCAAGGCGAGTCTTTCATATTTCATTTCCTTTAATATCTTTACCCTAGATTTGTATCTTAATTGGCCTAATTATATTCATATAGCATCTAGGTTTATATTTCCTAGGCAATTAGTTCAATATCACATTCACATTATCTTATTAAGAGCCTAAGAGAGTGTATTTCTTTGTATTGCATTCCTCTTTACTACTTAGATTTAGTATTAGTACTGCTCTTCCTTTGGGTTCTAGCTAATCTAATTCAAATGATAAGTGGAATCATACTTAGAAATTTCCCTCTTTCCCTCACACACATATTTGAATGGCTTAGTGTCCCCCAAAAGTGCAAGACTACATCTTATTTAAAGTGCTTCCATTTTACCACTAAACATGGCATTTGGTGTCTAAGATGAAGGTTTCAAAATGAGTTTAGAATTTTCTAGTGTATTACAACCATTTATTAGTAATTTTTGGTTTGTCTAAGTGTTTTTCTTGGCAAGTTCTTCTATTGGTCCCCTAAATACATGTAACACCTTGCTAGGGAACCCAAAAGAAATCAACCTATTGATGAGAGCAATTTATGACCCATTTAATACCATATTTTAATCTATCTTACACACTTTCTTACTTACTTCTCTATTCCATCTCTATCCTATTTCATTCCATTTTACCATTATAATGTTGCATATAGTTTAATATAAATAAGTAGTATTTAATATTGTTTTGGGATTAAAATATGGAAAATTCATTATTGATTATGTTTTACTAATCTTTAATATTGTAGCATGTTGATTTGTAGCTCATATCTTTCTGTAGCTATTTCACCAATACAAAGCTCCATTAACTTTGAAATAGACACATTTGCTGTAGATATCATCCATAATACATGAATATGTGGAGAACATGTAGCATTGTACATAGATTGTTATTATTATTCTAAAATATAAGTTTCGGATTTGCATGATTTTGGAGGTGTAAAACTATTATTTTTCTTCACTAGGTAGCTGAGGAGGAAGGATCCACTCTAAAGTTACCCGATGATTATTTTCTATTACTTATGTTTGGAGTGCATTAAAATTAGTTTTCATTTGTATATTAATTAGCTTAGCATTACATAGTATGGATTTAATTGTAGTATATTAGTTTACATGTTTAATATCCGTATTTGATTGTATAACAATATTTCATATGAAATAGATTATGAGTTGGTAATTTCTTAAGAGTTGTAGTTATGTTTATTATAGATTAGTTTTGTTGAGTTATTTATGTTTCTGATGTTCCTGTTGCCTGGAAGTGATAGTTCCCATCGCTGGGATTTCTTTAGTTTTTCATAGATTCAATTCCGTGTGTTGTAGCTGCATTCATAATCCCTCATTTCCCAACTATCATCCCTTGATGGCATACTACTCAGACACCTTTCACAAGCTTATGCTCTCAGATTGACACATATAGACCAGCTGAACTTCATCACAAAATTGTTAATTGTTTTGTTATTATTTGCCTTAGTATTGGCCTATCATTTTGGTACCATTGTTAGGAAAGGTGTCAAAGGCATGTTAGTTTGCTGATTTGAGTTAGGAACAATGCATTAGGATGAATTCTTTTGCAATTGCTAGCCTTGCTTAAGTAACTAATCTTAATTTGCATTGCATAAATCATATAGATGCACTGCTTTAGAGTTTTGTTTTAGAGTTTGCAAGTAGGCCTTAGAAATTAGATTCATTAGTTGCTTTAGAAGTTAATTAAACTTTACATTATCATACGTTGTTGTGAGTTATTGGTAAAGACATGCAAATTTTGAAGAAAAATGTTTAAAATGATGCCTTTTCAATGTTGTTCAAGTATATCGATTTTGGTTGAAAATTGTTTCAAAAATGCAAAATTTGAAGGGAATACAAGAGGCAAAAGTGCATTTCCCTAGGACCCCACAAGGGGCGTTGCCCCTTAACCCCACTGGTGGCTGCCACCCCCAGACCCTTGCCTTCAAATTTAAAAACAAAAGAAGAAACTAGTGGGGAAATCACACCGACCAAAGGTGACATTTTTACATCCCCTATACCCAATGAATGCATCTTAAATGATATTGATCTTCCATTATCACAGGTATGCAATAATTCTATCTCTATGTTTGAACATGAGCAAATCATTGATGAATTCTTAGAGCAATGCAATTCTGATGATGGAAATCTAACCACTTGTTGTTCTAATTGCTATAGGGAAGATGAACAATGCATATTCTCAAACAACCAAGAGTGCATGGTGGATGAGGAACAAGTTATTTTTTAACCTTACCATGATAAGGGTGGAAGTGACCAAGTATTCCTTATAATAGATCAAAAATCTCAAGCACCAACTCAAGAATATCATGGTATGCATTATGTTGGTAACATGTATTCTCACTCTATTTCATTACAAAGCCAACATGTTTCTTCAAAACATATTTCTTTACATACTATGCATGGCGAATGGAATCAAGAATGCTCACAACAACCCATATATCCCTCTTATGTTCTACCATATCCATCCTTACCATCTTCATTTCACCCATCCTTCTTATTCCTATCTACTTTATCTCCTTCACACTTCTTACCATATTCATTCTCTTATTCACATCATATTCTACCCACTCCACCTTATCCACCAAAGGAAACTTATTGTCTCATATACCACTTCATAATAAGGTGGTTAATAGTACATATAAACTTTCATGGATCCCTATACAATCTAATGATGTGCTTAAAATTGATAAATCAACATTGGAATGTATTGATGTATATAATGGATGTGGTTTTGGTTTAATTAAATTGGAAGAACAACATTACTTATTGAATTATAATCAACTTTGTTCTTCTTTTCTACTTAGTGAATTCCAAATACCCATAAATGAGCCTATACTTCAAATTTCACTAATTTTAATTATTGGACTCATAAGTATGTGTGTTAATATTAATCATTCACTATGTAATATTGAACCATATACATTCCATATTTCACAAACATGGTACGAAATCCTCCAATATCTATATTTTATTACTCGTGTACTTATACATATTGATATTTGGAGGCCTATGGTAAAATTGAGCATTCCTCACATACTTGTTGATCTGGGACCAACAATTGATTAAGCATTATCATAAAGGATTCTATGTATAAATGGCCAAAATATTTAAACTAGATGATTGTTATTCCTCATTGTTGATTCTTTCCATTGCCCTAAGATGACCAAATAAACTATGGATAATTTTTTAAAACAAGGATCATAGTATTAGTATCCACATATTCTTCATTCTTGGTTCTTGTATCTTTCAAAAAACACCTATTCAAAAGAATGAATAATACCACAACTTGATATTAATCACAAAAGAATTTTAATTAAAATGAACTTACAGTAGAAACAACAATAGATATCTTGAATCAATAAATCCGAGCTCATAAAGTAACGATGATTTAAACACTTTGAACTCCAAGTTTCAAAGAAAAATCCAAGATTATATATATATATATATATATATATATATATATATCCTTCATGCACACAATCATTCAAAAGAAAACATATATATGCTATTAGTCAATTGTTGTTTAAAGTATCTATTTATCAAAATTTCCTTCTAGCTATCTATCCTAACCCCCAATTACTTCAATGCCCCAACATTTATAGTTTTATTACAAATTCAAAAGGCCTCCATCAAAAGCCAGCCATTTCGGCCCAAACAGTTAAGATATGAACAAAAAATAGTTATAAAAATGGTTGCAAAAACATGACTGAAAATAACTATCTTGTTGAAGCTTTGTTGTCAGTATTCTCTTCCTCGCCCATAGTTTGTCACACCGATTTCTAGCTTTTGAAGGTGTTCATGAACTCTTGCATTGCATGGGAATGAGGATTTTTCAAACTCAACATCCTAGCCCTACACACATCCTTTTTCCATTTAAACTCCTTGATTTTTAAGCTCTGACGTGGCATGAGGTTCTTGTTAAGACATAGCATGGATTTGATATTTGCTAGCTTAGTGAAATCACTAGCAGTAGGCAATTCATTATCTTTGAACTTCTCAATAGCATCACTAAAGCTTTTAGTCAATGTTTTAGAATCCATGTTTCCTTCATCAAACTGTAGAATCCCTGTACAACTTACTATATTCATGTCTTTGAGAAGTTCCTTATGCATCCCAACAATTTTTCTCTCAATGGCTTGCATTTCTTTGATTGCTTCTTTATAAACTGATTCTTTCCAACCCATGTTATTTTTCATAATGAATAACATGCAGGGGTCTACATTCTTCATCAGATTTTCATTTAGAAAATTAAGCACTCCAACTTTTTCAACTTCAGTTACCTAGAATACAACTGCTTGACATCGGCTCTATTCAGTTTTCCATCCTAGAATTAGAGTTTGGATCACTCCCAAGAGCATTTCTCCTTTGGCATATATAGTGGTGAATTCTAGGATAATTTTTTTTACCTTCCTTGATAATATCATTCACCCAATCTTGCATTTCATCTGATAGCAACTTCCCCCTTTGCATTTGCTTTACCAGTTGTTGGCTGTCTGCAGAATTTGGGTCAAAGGATTGAGGAGTTTGAACAACTAGTAAGGCTCCAAGATTTGTCAAAGAATCAATATAAGTAGCCATAGTCATCACTAAACCTTTGAGTTCCTTTTTCTCCCTGCTATCTTTTTTAGACTGGGTTAACATATGATTGGCAAAAAATTTGAAAAGGTGATTACCCGTGCTCCTATTAGTAGTTCCCAGTTCGATTGAAGTGACTTTGAAACCTTCACTGTCGATCTCTCCAGACTCTTTTTTCTACTTATACATGGCTACCTCAGTCATTATTTTCTCAGTCACTGGGTCCTTAGTTAGGTGAGCATTAGTTTTTAGTTTCTTTGCCTTTGAACCTCGAGCAACATATTTGGTTACAATATCTTTTACAAGTGTTGAAACTAGCTGCAGATTTCTTTTCTTACTAATTGAATTAGATAACTAGGATGAGAAAATAGGGTTAATGGAGATTGCATGATTATCCCTGGTCAGAGTCATGAACTTAGGCTGATCCACTTTAGGGGCTTCGATAAACTGCACATCACCATCGATACTATCCAAGAAGTTGAGACCATCATTTGAATCTTGTCCTTCAGTCAACATCTTTTCTTTTTGAATTTCCTGCTACTTAAGGGCCTCAAATTTAGCTTTGGACTTGGTCCTAGGAGACATATTTTGTATATGAATTGGCATCCTTTTCTACTTATTTGGAGCCAACACACTACTTGCAATAGGAGATGAAAGTTGGGTGTCAGAGGTCAATGGTTTAGAAAAAGAAACCACCCTTGGAGAGGGTTCATTGACAATTTTCATGTTCTGTCTCTTTAGCCAATCATCTATATAAGTGAGTATAAATCTAGCCCTTAGATTTATATCCTCTTCTTCTTCCTGTTTCCAATCTACTTCGAGTGATTTTGATTCATTGGGCTCTTCCTAGCCTGGTTGAATAATGTCTAGACCATCTTCAATTATCTCCTCTATTTGAAATTTTAGTTTTAGGGAATTGATTTGTTGCAATGTCAATCTTGAATGATCTCTCCTCAAAACTTCTTCTTCATCTTTACAATCCTGCCATAATTCTTCTAATTGTGGAGTTGTCGATGAATGACCTTTGAGACCAGGGACTTGAACTACAAAGCCTATATTATCAAAATTTCTTCTGCTTTGGTAAGAACCAAAACTAAATCCGAGCATATTACTTCCTATAATAAAGGCATTGATCATACTATTACAAACCAAAGAACCAAGTTTGAAAGGGAATAATGTCTCCCAATTCTCTTGTGGTAAGTTATCTTTAATAATAGAAAATAACTACTTGCAAACTTTAGCTAAATTAAAGCAATCCAATGCATATTGTGGAAGTTTGATTGGTTCATCTTTGAATCCACCTATTCTCAAATAGGTGAACTTGGGAAATTGTGTGAAATAGCTTCTGTATTGTTGAACCAATTTCTGAGCTTCAGAAGACAATCTAGGCATGGGTGCTTTCTTCAAAGATACATGCACATTTTCTATCAATACATCATGGACCTTCCTAAAATTCTCTAGCACTTTGTCTTTTTGCAGCAATGAACAATATTGATAAACTGTTATTTCTTCATTCCATACTTCATGAGGGAGAGGAGTAAGATTACTAATGTAGGCAATGTAGTATGTCAAGTATGAGGCCATGTAGAAACTTTCCCTAGATTCTTTGGCATGCTTTAGTTATGTCCTCAATGAATTATCAATAATTTCAGCCCAGTCTATCCATTGTTCTCCTTTTAAAATGATTTCTATATAACAATACATCCAATCCTCGAATAGGAAAACATCAGCTGAACCCTTGACTCGATGTAACATTACTATAAGGTCATAAATATGAGGCTTAAGATGATCCTTGGTTACTATCTTAGGTAACCTAGAACCTCCACCATAGTTAGTTTCAGTCCACTTCCTAGCTAGAAGCGGTATTTGCTTGAAGTTTCTTGGTATTTAGCTAGGGATTGAATAGGAGAAAATGTGATAAATGTATTTTCTGGTAGACGCAGTATAGAGGCAATGGTTTCTCTTGAAATTGATAGCACTATTTCCCCATCCTTGTTTATGATACTTTTTCTCCTTACATCATAATGGTCAATGTAAATTTGAAGAAATTCAAGACTCAAAAGGGTAGGGGAAAAAACTACGGCTTCAATTAGACCACTGGTCTAAATTTCCATACACCATTTGATTCATCATCGTGCCCAAGGAAGTTTGTTTTTAGTTTCTCCAATTTAACACCTTCTAAGTTGGTATCACATATGATAGGCCTTTTGAATTCCAAACTTGAAATGTTGCCAAAGAAATGTAACACATATTTCATTCTTAAACAAATAAAGCAAGGCTTCGAATTGATTTATCTTGGAAAACACATAGATTGCAGAATAAAAAGAAGGATTTCTATGTTCTCACCTATGACCTACCAAAAAAAGAGAGGTTTTTCTTTCATTTCTCCTTAGCAGCTTCTCCTTCAAATTCTTGATTTTTCACACAGTAAACAAAAAGGGAAAGCTGAACTCTTTTTAAAAAGAAAGAGTACTTAGGTGTGAAAGTACTGGCTCATTATGAGGCATTCATGACAAATAACTCACAGCAAGGTTCACACATTTGAAGGCCTTCTTACATGACTCTCTTATTTAATAACTCCCTTTGTAGTTGTATCAATAATGATTAGCCTCATAATGACGTCCAATCCTCCTTTCGACAAAAGAGTTTCCACTTTTGATCATAATGATGATTCTTCATATTTAGAATTTAAAGCACCTTTTTAATTATTATCCTTTGACACAACAATTAATGCCTTGTAAAATGGCAGCCCATTTGTACAACATGATCCAATCTTGCCAAAAAGTCTTTATTGTAGAATGGTTTTGAACTACTTTGAACCGAGGTTCAAAATGATTCAAAAGAATACCCCTCTATTTTGGAAAACAAGAAAATCAATAGTGAAAAATCCTTTGAACTACTTCAAACCAAAGTTCAAAGTGTTTCAAAGTGATTCAAATGAAGAAACAATGACGGGGAGTGTGGGGGAAACTTTGTACAACACTTCAAATGATTGTGAATACATAGAATGGCGAAAGAAATACTTTGGCAACTGGATGGCCAAAATTTTAAGGAAAGATTTTTATATATGGCAACTCATTAGATAACTAATAAGGGCTCTGACTGGGGATTGGGTATGTGGAGTACACAGAGAACTCATAAAGCTAGTAATAGGAACCTATCCAACACAAAAAGGAAAATAGTAGGAAAGGAAAATAGGACACAAAACAAAAAGATATGTACATGATTGGGAAACTTCAAGATACTCAAACCTTAGTTAACTTCAAATCCTACCCATTGTAGGTAAAGGGTAGAATTGTACCATCCAGGTAACTTAGACGAAAGGTATTTGGGCCAATAAATTCTAAAATGATGAACAGACCTTTCCAGAGAGAATCAAATTTACCATGTGCTCCCTTTGGTTCTTTTCTTTTGTCCCACAGAAGAACTTCATAATTTTTAAAGAAATCACAAGGTGTAGCTCTCATGTCAAAGATTTGTTTCACCTTCATTTGATGTTCATTAATGTGATCAACAAGTTTATTCCTTTCTTCTTCCAGCTTGTTCAAATACATTATCCTCTTCTCCAGAGAATCTTTAAAGAAATGATCTTCAATTATAGATTGTAATTTGGCAGCAGATAGTTCCAGAGGCAATGATATCTGAGCGCCTATTCCATACACTAATTCGAATGGACCCATGCCTATAGCTCTCTTAGGGGTAATCTGGTTAGCTCATAATGCTTCATACAATTTCCTATGCCCATTTTGGGGATTATTAGACAACTATTTTTTAATTATGACAACCAGGTTCTTGTTACTAGACTCCGCCTATCCATTTCCTTAAGGAAAATAATCTAAGGAATGAGCTAGTGATATGTCATGTTCATAGAAAAAGAGAGAGATTTCTTCAGATGAAAAATAAGTTGCATTGTCTGAGACTATGTTTTGGGGAACCCCAAACCTGACAAATATATGTTCAAATAAGAAGTCACATACCACTTGGGAATTGGCCTTTTTGGTTGGGATAGCTTCCACCCACTGGGTGAAATAATTGGTTGCTATTAATATGTTTACATGCCTGACACTTGATGGATGACTTAAAGGTCCAATAAAATCAATACCCCATTGGTGAAAAGGTTCATCAATGACTATTGGCCTAAGGTGTAAGGTTGCTAGTTGAGGGTGACTAGTGAAAGTTTGACATTTTTCATAGTTCTTTACAAATTTGTAAGCATCTTTGAACATACCTAGCTAGTAGAAGCAATTTCTTAGAATTTTAAAAGTAGTTACTATAGATGAGAAGTGTCCTCCACAAACATCTGAATGATATGCTTTTAACAACTTTTCTACTGCTCTACATCTACACACCTTAAAAAGGTTCGATCTATCCCTCTTTTATATAAAATACCATTTGAAATCACATATTTAGCAACCTTCAATCTAAGATTTTTCTTTTCTTTGTAGCTCATATTTGGAGGGCATTCATTGTATGTTAAAAGGTATGCAACATCAGAGAACTAGGGGTCTATAAGGCTGACTAATAAAATAGTGGGTGTTTCTTCAGCATTGTTAAGAGGTGAATCTTTGCTTTCAGCCATCAATTTGCATAAACCACACCTTCTTACCAAAGAAGTAGGCTTAATGGTTAAATCATATTCCTAAACTTTAGTTGCCCATACAACTCTTTATTCATCCCAACTTCTGTTGAGTTAATATACTTTTAACTGCTATTTTTGGCACATACACAAGTGAATGAGAATACAAAATGTAATACCTGAATTGCTTTAATACTTTCACCACAACAAATGCATGCTTCTCCATTTGAGTATAATTTAACTCATGCATCTTCAATGGGATGCTCATAAAGGCAATTGGAGCTTCATTATCCTAATCATCCTTTTAGTCAAAATACTAGACAGGGAATGCTCCAAATCATAGTAGTAAATGATGAAATCTTTTTGAAAATTTGGGCTCACTAGCATAGGAGCATTTGAAATAGCTATTTTAATATCTTCAAAAGCTTTCTTACCTCCTTCCTACCATTTGAAAGGATGTTTTTCACTCATCATATTCAACATATGTCTTACCTTTTTAAAGAATTCAGGATAAAAACTTCTTAAGAAGTTGATTTGACCAAAAAAAGACTTCAGATCACTTCTATTGGTGGGCAAGGCCAGTTTCTGTATTGTCTTCACTCTTTCTGGATCAATCTTTATGCTATCTCTTGAGACAACATGTCTAAGTAATTTGCCTTCTTCCACAACGAACATAGATTTTTTAGGATTTAGAGATATACCATGTTGTTTGCATCTATCAAGCACCTCTTCTAGATCTTTGAAATGACATTCCCTCTTTTTAGAGTATATAGTCAAGTCATCCAGATATATTACAATTATCTTGTCCCTCAAATCTTTGAAGGAAGAATTCATTTCTCTTTGAAATGTTGCTCCTACATTAATTAAACCAAATGGCATCCGATTATAAGTAAAAGTACCCCATGGAGTGATGAAGGCTATTTTATGTTGATCCTCTGGTGCAACACTAATTTGATTATATCCTGAATACCCATCAAGCATTGACATGAATTTGAATCCAACAACCATTTATAAAATATGATCCATAGTGGGAAGTGCATAATTGTCTTTAAGACTCGCTTGGTCAGGTTCTTGAAATCTATGCAAATTCTTATTTCACCATTTTTCTTCCTAATAGGAACAATATTCGCTACCCAGGTTGAATGATGTATTGGATATATTATGCGAGCCTTTAGCATTTTTTCAACTTCTTTAAAAATGGCTTCTGATACCTTAGGATTATAATTTCTAAGCTTTTTCTTGAAGGTAGTTGCTTCCAGTTTCAAAGGTATATGATGTACAAACTCTCCATTTCTGGAGTTCTTTAGATCCTCATAACCCCAGGCAAAGACATCATGATATTGATTAAAGAGTTTAGATAATTTATCCTTCTCTTTAGAACAGGTATGACCAATAGAAATCCATTTGGGATTTTCCTCATTCCCAATATTGATTTTATCATGTTCCTCTATATTTTTATTAGAATTAACCTTTTTTTAAGGTGTTGTCATCCTTCCTTCAAAAAAGGTGTTCTAGAGAAATTAATGCCTTTGGGATCCAATTACCCTTTAATTGGACAATTTCTTCTAATTCAGCTGATTCTTCTTTGATCGATTTACCATCATGATTAGACCCTTCAAAGAAAGTTTCAAAAAAATTGCCAACACATTTGATGAACTCTTTCAATTGTGTGTCATCATTAAAAGCCTACCAATGATTTACATTATCTAGGACTCTAGGCCTATAAATCATTTCAATCCTATAGGTATCATTTTTAAACTCTAGGTGTGGTAACAACAAGGATGCTGAAACAACTAAAGAATCAACTTTAGTGTTTTGAGAGCGAGGTACAAATTCAATAGAAAAAGCTTCAAAAGACTCAATTTCATCCCAAACCAAATTTCTATGATTCTTTAGCTTATCATTTTTTTAATAGAAAATTGCTTGCTTACTTTCTTCACAATGAGTTCAGCATCACCTCTCACCCTTAGCTGCTTCACCCCTCTCGCTTTGGCTTCTTGCAAACCTAGAAGCAATGCTTCGTATTCTACACTGTTATTGGTATTATGGAAATCTGATTTAAAAGCGAAAGAAAAAATGTCTCTAGAAGGTGAGATGAGAACAACACTCGTGCCTAAACCTAAATTTGAATAGCTTCCATAAAATTATAGAGTCCAAAGGGTTTCTTCGTAGCTTACTATCTCACTTCCTTCATATTGCTCCTTAGGAAATATAATATAGTTTCCAAACTAACACTCCTCGTGTAGTATCTGTGCTTTAGGATTGTTTGAAGGTAGGACTATGTATTTATTCTTTGGCTGTAGCTCTTGTTTTATCTTCTTCTTCCCTACTAGAATGTAGGCTTTAGACTAGTCCATTTTAATTTCCCCACCCATATCTTTACAAAAAGTTCTGCTAAGCAACATTCCATAGTTGGCTGGTATATCAGCTACAAGAATGGTATGTTTCAACCTTTTCTCTGGGTAGGCATAAAGGATAGCCTATAAATTTTTCACTTGACCAAGTAGAGGTACTTTCTTCCCGTCCATAGAATAGCAACATCCAAAGGTTTTTGTGAGCTCTAGACCAAGGGCTTTTGCAATGGGCATTGGCATAATATTATCAGATGCTGCAGAGTCAACGATACAGTTGCTAACTTTCTATCCATTTAATAATAATGATACATAAAACATATTAGGCTTTTTCTCTTCCATTTCCTTTTCAATAGAGTTAGCAGTTGTTTCTCTCTAAGAAGCATCTATTTTTCATTTTTTAGACACAAAGATAGGTTCGCTTGCAGCCTTTGATTTTTCAATCATACCATCAACAAATTGCACATTAGTAGCAGAACCTCCTTTCACATATTGGACTAACTTGTCTAACTCTTTAGGATTAAGTTTCAAATATTCAGCTAGGGAAATAGATATAGAGGAAGATTTGTAAAATTCTACACTATCAAAAACTGATGTACTAGCCACTAATTCTATTCTAGATAAAATCCTCAGTTCTATAGTCTTTGTTGAATCAGCTTGTATATGTTCCTTCCCTTTAGGAGTTGACAAGGTTGAGCTAGCTCATGTATAAGGTTTCTAATTTCTTTGACCTCTGGTCAATACTATGTAAGAAGGATCTTGGAGTGTCATGAAAACATTACCTCCCCTTTTTGAATCAAGTTCATATTTAAGAAAATAAGCACATGCACCTCCATCTTCTACCTTTTCATTTTTAGGTGATTGTTCTGCTACAAGAGCATTTTTTACTAGTTGAACACAATTTAGAAAGTCAGGACAAGTTCGTTCATCATGATCTGAAGTCATGTGAAAAGAACACATTGCCTCATTAAGAGCTTCTTCAATTTGTAATCTTGTTTGAGGGGCAATTAATGTGGGAGTTTTACCAAAATTTTGAGGCTATTGTCACCTATGAATGTCTTGATAAGGAGTTTGATAAAGGCCATGGGTTTTGTTTCGCTATCTTTTTATCATTGCTACATCTTTCATCAACTTCTACATAACAGGGTCTGTAGAGGTAGAGGATGAAGCAGTTCCAGGTGTTTAAACTTCTCTTTTCCATTTGCCAACATTAATAAATGCATCTTCTAATTGAATAGCTAGCCTCTGGGCTACAGCTAAATCAATAGCCGCATCCTTAATGATATGAAAACTTGCATTTAGAGGAACAACATTGATAAAGAATATTTTCTAGTTTTTTGCATTAGGTCTAGATGTTGTAGGAATTCTCTGAATCAACCTATTAAATTTAGCAACAAATTCTCTCCTAGGTTTGTGTATTTCCTTTTTCATTTGACTAAGTTGAAGCAACAAAGAGCATTCATTTTAAGGAGCTTTGAATCTATCTTTGAATGCATTTTTCATGTCATTCCAATTGGTGATAGAATGATGGGGTTGGTGATTGAACCAATCAGCAGTAGCATTAGTTAATGTTCAGACAAACAGTCTCACAACAACTTCTTGAGTAGGAACACTTATGAAACCACAAGTTGTATGAAAGGCACTCAAATGATCATCTGTTGAAACTTTACCATCTTTGCTAAACTTAGGTAAAAATTTATTGGCTCCTTTAGGTAATGATGTAGGGTTAAAACCTAGATTTAATGGCCCTATGTTTTTCCCCCATGGTTGATTGACAACCATGTTTTCTAGTACAACTTGCAAAGGTTGGATATTTAAATGAGTAGGGACAAGAGTTTTTAATGGAAGCAAGGATTGTACTAATGGTGAAAGAGAGGGTTGCTTTGGTGGTGAACTAGGTCTACTTCGGGACTTAGTTTTCTTCTTTTTGGGATCATTGAAATATGGTAAGAAACTCATATTCTTTAATGGCTCAACATTTTCATCTAGGATCCCCTTTTCTCTTTCTCCCCTTGTATATCTTCGAGCAACCAGCTCTATTTCTCACTTTTACATTCAAGGTCTTGCGGGTGCTTGAGAAAGTCTATTAACAACTGCCTCTTCTTGAACTTCTAACACCCCTCTTAATAGCTCAACCCTTTCCTCTTCTCTTTCCAATACATTCAACACTTGTTGAAACTGTTGGTTACTTCGACACAATGTCCAAGCAGCTGAAGTTAAGTTTGAGATTATATCCTCCTGTGTATCTTCAAATCTAAGATTAGGTTGTAGCACAAGGAACACATCATTATGTGGGAGAACCATTTTTATTCATAATTTTCAAAACCAAGTCCTTTTTCAAAAGGGACTCTTCCCCAGTAGAGTCACCAAAAATATGTTAATGAATAGATTGTGTTTTCAATTATACAACAAATTTACTCTATGCCCAAGGTGTTAGAAAGCATAAAAATGTTCATAACAGTTGAGAAAACTTCATATTAGTTGGTTTTCTCTCTATTATTTAAAGGTACAGCTTCCTTATGAAAATTTCAATGAATTCAAAAGATCAACTTCACACTTTTACTAGAAAGCGCATAAGGTTCTCTCACAAACTCTTAGGTGGTGAGGCGAGAATTTGTTCAAACAATAAAGAGAAAATTCATCACAATATTCTTTCAAAAAACACCTATTCAAAAGAATGAATAATACCACAACTTGATATTAATATTCCAAGAATTTTAATTAAAATGAACTTATAGTAGAAACAACAACAGATATCTTGAATCAATAAATTAGAGCTCACAAAGTAACAATGATTTAAACACTTTGAACTCCGAGTTTTAAAGAAAAATCCAAGATTATATATATATATATATATATATATATATATATATATATATATATATATATATATATATATATATATATATATATATATATATATAATCTCCTTCATGCACATAGTCATTCAAAAGCAAACATATATATGGTATCAGTCAATTGTTGTTTAAAGTATCTATTTATCAAAATTTCTTTCTAGCTATCTATCCTAACCCCCAATTAGTTCAATGCCCTTGCATTTATAGTTTCATTACAAATATGAAAGGCCTCCATCAAAACCTAGCCATTTTGGTTCAAACAGTTAAGATAAAACAAAAATTAGTTATAAAAATGGTTGCCAAAACATGACCGAAAATTACTATCTTGTTCAAGCTTCGTCGCCGGTCTTCTCTTCCTTGCCCATGGTTTGTTGCACCAATTTCCAGCTTCTAAAGGTGTTCATGAACTCTTGTATTGCATGGGAATGAGGATTTTTTAAACTCAGTAGCCTAGCCCTAAACGCTTCCTTTTGCCATTTAAACTCCTTGATTTTCGGGCTCTGACATGGCATGAGGTTCTTGTTAAGACATAACATTGATTCAATATTTTCCAGCATAGTGAAATCACTAGCAGTAGGTGATTCATTATCTCTGATCTTCTCAATAGCATCATTGAAGCTTTTAGTTAGTGTTTCAAAATCCATGTCTCCTTCATCAAACTGTAGAATCCCTATAGGGTTTACTATATTCATGTCTTTGAGAAGTTCCTTATGCATCCTAGCAATTTTTCTCTTAATGGCTTGCATTTCTTTGATTGTTTCTTTATAAACAAATTCTTTCCAACCTTTATTATTTTTCATGACGAATAACATGCAGGGGTCTACATTCTTTATTAGATTTTCATTTAGAAACTTAAGCACTCCAAATTTTTCAACTTCAGTTACCTGGAATACAACTGCCAAGCACCTACTCTGTTCAGTTTCCCATCTTGAAATCAGAGTTTAGATCTCTCCCAAGAGTGTTTCTCCTTTAGCATATAGGATAAATTTACCTTCCTTGGTAATAGCATTGACCTAATATTGCATTGCATCTGATAGTAGCTTCCCCCTTTGCATTTGCTTTACCAGCTTTTGGCTGTCTACAGAATTCGAGTCGAAGGATTGAGGAGCTTGAACAACCGGTAAGGCTCCAAGATTCATTAAAGAATCAATATAGGTAGCCATAGTCATCACTAAACCTTTGAGTTTCATTTTCTCCCTGCTATCTTTTTCAAATTGGGTTAACATATGATCGACATAAAATTTGAAAAAGTGATTACCCATGCTTCTATTAATAGTTCCCAGTTTGATTGACGTGACTTTGAAACCTTGACTTTTGATCTCTCCAAACTCTATTTTCTACTTATACATGGCTACCTCAACTATTATTTTCTTAGTCACAGGGTCTTTAGTCAGGTGAGCATTAGTTTTTAGTTTCTTTGCCTTTGAACCTGGAGCAACATACTTGGTTACAATATCTTTTATAGGTGTTGAAACTGGCTACATATTTCTTTTCTTATTGATTGAATTAGATAACTAGGATGGGACAGTAGGGTTGATAGAGATTGCATGAGTATCCTTGGTGGGAGTCATGAACCTAGGCTGATCCGCTTTAGGGAAACTACACATCACCATACAACACTATCCGAGAAGTTGAGACCATCATTTGAATCTTGTCCTTGAGTCAACATGTTTTCTTTTTGAATTTCCTGCTACTTAAGGGCCTCAGATTTAGCTTTAGACCTGGTCCTAAGAGCTGTATTCTGTATATGAATTAGCATCCTTTTCTGCTTATTTGGAGCTAACACACTACCTACAACAGGAGATGAAAGTTGGGTGTCAGAGGTCAATGGTTCAGAAAAAGAAACCACCCTTGGAGAGGGTTCATTGACAACTTTCATGTTCTATCTCTTTAGCTAATCATCTATATAAGTGAGTATAAATCTAGCCCTTAGATTTATATCCTCTTCTTCTTCCTAGTTCCTATCTACTTCCAGTGATTTTGATTCATTGGGCTCTTCCCAGCCTAGTTCAACAATGTCCGAACCATCTTCAATTATCCCCTCTATTTGAAATTTTAGTTTTAGGGAATTGATTTGTTGCAATGTCAATCTTGAATGATCTCTCCTCAAAAATTCTTCTTCATCTTTACAATCCTGCCATAAATCTTCTAATTGTGGAGTTGTCGATGAATGACCTTTGAGACCAAGGACTTGAACTGCAAAGGCTTTACTATCAAAATTTCTTCTTCTTTGGTAAGAACCAAAACTAAATCTGAGCAGATTACTTCCTATAATAGAGGCATTGATCATAATATTACAAACCAAAGAACCAAGTTTGACAGGGAATAATGTCTCCCAATTCTCCTATGGAAAGTTATCTTTAATAAAAGAAAATAACTGCTTGCAAACTTCAGCTAAAATAAAGAAATCCAATGCATATTGTGGAAGTTTGATTGGTTCATCTTCTAATCCATCTTTTCTCAAATAGGTGAACTTGAGAAATTGTATGAAATAGCTTCCATATTATTGAACTAATTTCTGAGCTTCAGAAGATAATCTGGGCATGGGTGCTTTCTTCAAAGATACATGCATGTTTTCTATCAATACATCATGAACCTTCCTAGAATTCTCCAGCATTTTATCTTTTTGCAACAGGGGGCAATATTGATAAACTTTTATTTCTTCATTCCATACTTCATGAGGGAGAGGAGTAAGATTACTAATGTAGGCCATGTAGAAAATTTCCCTAGATTATTGAGCATGCTTTAGTTGCATCCTCAATGAATTAGCAATAATTTCAGCCTAGTCTATCCATTGTTCTCCTTTCAAAATGATTTCTATATAACAATACATCCAATCCTTGAAGAGGAAAACATCAGCTAAACCCTTGACTTGATGTAACAACACTATAAGGTCATAAATATGAGGCTTAAGATGATCCTTGGTGACTATCTTAGGTAACCTAGAACCTCCACCATAGTTAGTTCCAGTCCATTTCCTAGCTAGAATATTGCAGTATTTGCTTGAATTTTCTCGGTATTCAGCTAGGGATTGAATGGGAGAAAATGTGGTAAATGTATTTTTTGGTAAATGCAGTACAAAGGCAATGGTTTCTCTTGAAATTGATAGCACTAGTTTCCCATCCTTGTTTATGATACTTTTCTCCTTACATCATTATGGTCAATGCAAATTTGAAGCAATTCAGGACTCAAAAGGGTAGGGGGAAAAGCTGTGGCTTTAATTAGACCACTGGTCAGAATTTTCATACACCCATTTGATTCATCAGCATGCTTAAGGAAGTTTTTTTGCAATTTCTCCAATTTAACACCTTCTAAGTTGGTATCACATATGATAGGCCTTTTGCATTCCAAACTTAAAATGTTGCCAAAGAAATGTAACACATATTTCATTCTTAAGAAAATAAAGCAAGGCTTCAAACTGATTTATCTTGGAAAACACATAAATTGTAGAACAAAAAGAAGGATTTCTATATTCTCACTTGTGACCTGGCGAAAAAAAAAGGGTTTCCTTTCCTTTCTCCTTAACAACTTCTCCTTCAAATTCTTGATTTTTCGCACAATAAACAAAAAGGGAAAGCTGAACTCTTTTTAAAAAGAAAAAGTACTTAGGTGTGAAAGTACCACCTCATTATGAGGTATTCATGACAAATAACTCATGGCAAGGTTCACACATTCGAAGGCCTTTTGATATGACTCTCTTATTTAATATCTCCCTTTGTAGTTGTATCAATAATGATTAGCCTCATAATGACATCCAATCCTCCTAAAGAGTTTCCACTTTTGATCATAATGATGATTCTTCATATTTAGAATTTAAAGCACCTTTTTAATTATTATCCTCTGACACAACAATTAATGCCTTGCAAAATGGTGGCCCATTTGTACAACTTGATCCAATCTCACCGAAATGTCTTGATTGTAGAACGGTTTTGAACTACTTTGAATCGAGGTTCAAAGTGATTCAAAAGAATACTCCTCTATTTTGTTGCGTATTTCCTACAAGAAAATTGATAGTGCAAAATCCTTTGATTGAACTACTTTGAACTGCTTTGAACCGGAGTTCAAAGTGGTTCAAAGTGATTCAAATGAAGAAAAAATGACAGGGAGTGTTGGGGAAACTTTGTAGAACACTTCAAATGATATTGAATACATGGAATGACGAAAGAAGTGCTTCGGCAACTGGATGGGAAACATTTTAAGGAAAGATTTTTAAATATGGTGACTCATTGGATAACTAATAGGGGCTCTGACTAGGGATTGGGTATGTGGAGTACATAGATATTTCTTGCATAGTAAACAAAATAAATATCAGAAAACCAGTTAATATCTTAAAACTAGTTTCTGACGGATGTTAACTACAAAATAAATCCTTAATGATGAAAACTATTTTTATAGTGCTATTAAGCGGTGAGTGATTGAAAATTGGCTTGCCAACAATCACTTGTTGTTATCAAAATGTGAAATTTTTTTTTAAAAAAAGAAGAAAAAGAAACAAGAAAAAAGAAAAAAGAAAAATATAATAATTGGTGTCCCCATTTTTTTTGCTAATCATTCTTTTTAGAATACTCCTTGGTTTTAGTGGTTCTTTCCTTTTTGGCACCTCCTCTCTCTCATTCCTAGAGCTCTACTCCTCTTGACTGTGATCCTCTAATCTTTGATCACCCCTAGTATTGTTAGATTGTGGTGACTGATCAGGAAAGTACTGTAATTTTTTTTTTTTTTTTGGAAGTAGCCGACATATTATGGCCGACATATGGCCGACATGTTATAACCCTAAAGCGGTTTAATACTTGTATAAAAAGGGCTTAGGGTTGGGTATTTTTTATATGTGGTGATACGAAATTGGTTCTTGCGGCGGTATTGAGCTGTAAGGGATTACGGATTGTAATCACTGGATTGTAATAAGATCGGACTTGCTGTTTGGTGGACGTAGCCCAGGGATTGGGTGAACCACATTAAATCTTGGTGCCTTGTGTTCATTTCTGTGTGTTCTATTATTTTCTGTTATTGGTTATATTTGCATGTAGTTTTTTATTTCTGTCCGTGGTTTATCCTAACAAGTGGTATCAGAACAAGGTTGTCTTTCAGTTATCCTCGGCAGGAAAGTCTCACGGTTAAGTGGGAGTCTCACAGTTGAGTGGGAGTGATGGCAGATGAGGGTAAGTTGAGGGTTGACAGGTTTAATGGGTAGAACTTCCAGTTATGGAAGATGCAAATGGAAGACTATTTATATAAGAAGGATTTATGGAAGCCGTTGGAAGGAAAAGCCAAGAATCAGGGAACTACGTCAGAGGCTGAATGTGATCTTTTGGATAGAAAGGCACTCAGAAGCATTCGATTATGCTTGGCACCATCGGTGGCATTTAATATTACAAAAGCAAAGACGATAGAAGATTTGATGAAAACCCTAGCGACACTGTATGAAAAGCCCTCTGCTTCAAATAAGGTATTTCTCATGAAGCGTTTATTTAATATGAAAATGGTAGAAGGTGGATCTGTTGCAGATCATTTAAATGAGTTTAATACTATTACTAGTCAATTATCTTCTGTGGGTATCAATTTTGATGAAGAAATTAGGGCTCTCTTGATTTTGTGTTCTTTGCCTGAAAGCTGGAATGGCTTGGTAATGGTGGTGAGTAATTCTGTTCCTGGATCTAGTACCCTAAAATATGATGATGTGATCGGTGTTATTTTAAGTGAGGAAACTCATAGAAAATCCTCAGGTGGATCTACATCAGGAAGTGCTTTAAATGCACAAAGCAGGGGCAGAACGACTGAAAGAGGAAGTAACTCTGGAAATCGTGAGAAATCAAGAGGAAAGTCAAAGGGGAGGAGGTCTCAATCGAGAGGACCAAATGATTGCTGGTACTGTGGGAAACTAGGGCACAAAAAGAAAGATTGTTGGACTCGAAAGAAAAATGAAGGAGATAAATCAGATGGAGACAAAGAGGCAAATGTGGTAAGTAACAAATCCGAAGAGGATGCTTTGCTTCTGTCTTTAGAGAGTGTTGATGATTCATGGGTTTTAGATTCTGGTGCTTCTTTTCATGCTACACCTCATAGAGGTTATTTCATTGATTATGTCCAAGGGGATTTTGGGCTTGTTTATTTGGGGGATAATGAACCCTGTTAGATTGTTGGAAAGGGAAAAATTAAGATTAAGTTGCAGAATGGGAATCATTGGCTACTACATGAGGTAAGACATGTTCCAAAACTAAGTAGAAATTTAATTTCAGCAGGGCAACTCGATGATGAGGGTTGTGTAGTTACTTTTAATGATAAAAATTGGAAGGTTTCAAAAGGTTCCCTTGTAGTAGCAAAAGGTGTGAAAGTAGGCACCTTATATCTTTGTACAGGTCATATTGTTCCTTCTACTTTGATTGTTTCAGAAAAAAATGAATATTCAGGAACAATTACTGCAGTTGAGCAGGGAGAACAAATAACTGCTGTAGATTCTGATACAGCGCTGTGGCACAATAGACTTGGGCACATGAGTGAGAAAGGTATGAAAGTAATTCATTCAAGGAAAGTTTTACCAGGTCTAAAATGTGTGAATATGGATTTTTGTGAAAGTTGTGTGTATGGAAAACAAAAGAGAGTGAGTTTTGTAAAGACAGGGAAGGAAAACAAAAAGGAGAAATTAGAGCTTGTGCATACAGATGTATGGGGACCGGCTCAGGTATCTTCCCTTGGTGGCTCTCATTATTATGTTACATTTATTGATGACGCAACTAGAAAAGTATGGGTTTATTTCCTTAGACAGAAATCTGATGTATTTCAAACTTTTAAGAAATGGAAATGCTTGGTTGAAAATGAGACTGGTAAGAAATTAAAATGTCTCAGATCTGATAATGGTGGTGAGTATTGCAGTCATGAATTTGAAGATTATTTCTCCACTAATGGTATTCGTAGACAAAAAACTATTCCAAGGACTCCACAGGAAAATGGAGTGGCTGAACGCATGAACAAGACTATAAAAGAGCGCGCAAGGAGCATGAGGTTGCATGCTGGGTTGCCCTTACACATGTGGGCGGAGGCTGTCAATACTGTAGTATATTTGATTAATAGAGGTCCCTCTACTCCTTTGGGCTGTGGTATTCCAGAGGAAGCATGGACTGGTAAGAAGGTGAGTTATTCTTTTCTCAAGACCTTCGGTTGTGAAGCTTTTGCTCATATAGACTCTGAAAATAGAACCAAGCTAGAAGCTAAATCAAAGAAATGTGTCTTTGTTGGATATGGCATTAATGAATTTGGCTATAGGCTTTGGAATTTTGAAAATCATAAAATTATAAGAAGCCGGGATGTCATATTCAACGAAAAAGTGTTGTACAAAGATCTGTTGCAGCAACATGAGAAGAAAGAAGATGATTATGTAGTGCTGGATGATACTCCAAAAGATGATGTTCCAGCCATTCCTCATGATGTGCAACAACTGCAACAACAAATACCACACACACCAGTGAATGTTAGACGGTCAACAAGGCCAACTAGACCTCCACAAAGGTTTTCTCCCTCTTTGTATTCTATTTTACTTACTGATGTTGGTGAACCTGAAAGTTATGATGAAGCTATGCAGGTGGATACTAAGATTCAGTGGGAGTCTGCAATGAAAGATGAAATGGACTCTTTGCTGAAAAATAAGACATGGGATTTGTGCAAGTTGCCCGCAGGTAAAAAGGCTTTACAGAATAAATGGGTTTACCAGTTGAAAGAAGAGGAAGGAGGTAAGAAAATATTTAAGGCCACGTTAGTTGTAAAAGGATTTGCACAGAAAAAGGGAATTGATTTTGATGAGATATTTTCTCCTGTTGTTAAAATGACTTCTATTCGTACTGTTTTAAGTCTTGTGGCTACTGAAGATTTGCATTTAGAGTAGATGGATGTTAAAACAACCTTTCTTCATGGTGATTTGGATGAAGAAATATATATGGCTCAGCCACAGGGTTTTGAGGTCAAAGGTAAGGAGAACTTAGTGTGCAAATTGAAGAAAAGTTTATATGGCTTGAAGCAAGCACCTCGACAATGGTATCTGAAATTTGACAGTTTTATGCATGAGTATGGATATAATAGGTGTCATTCAGATTACTGTGTTTATTTTAAGAGGTTGGATGATGATAGCTACATTATTTTATGTTTATATGTTGATGATATGCTTGTAGTTGGGTCTAACATGGATCATATTAAGGGGCTGAAACGCCAATTAGCACATGCATTTGCTATGAAGGATTTGGGGGCAGCAAAACAAATCCTTGGTATGAAGATTTGCAGAGATAGGAAGAACAGAACATTGACGCTATCTCAAGCTGATTATGTTGAGAAGGTGCTGCAACGTTTCTCTCTGGAGAATGCTAAAGCTGTCAGCACACCTTTACCTGGTCATTTGAAATTGACTAAGGAGATGTGTCCCAAGACACAGGAAGAGGAGGATAAGATGTCCAAGGTACCCTATGCTTCAGCTGTAGAAAGTTTGATGTATGCTATGGTATGCACTAGGCCAGATATTGCACATGCAGTGGGAGTCGTTAGCAGGTATATGAGTCATCCAGGTTTTGAGCATTGGAATGCTGTCAAGTGGATTCTCAGATATTTGAGAGGAACATCCAATAAGTGTTTACACTTTGGGGGCTCTACTACTGATTTACAGGGCTATGTTGACTCAGATTTGGCTGGGGATATTGATACCAGGCGGAGTACTACAGGTTATGTCTTTACTGTTGGTGGGGCAGCCGTGAGCTGGGTTTCTAGGCTACAGAAGATTAATGCTCTCTCCACTACAGAGGCAGAGTATGTTGCTGCTACAGAGGCAGCCAAAGAGATGATATGGCTTCAGTTCTTCTTGGAAGAATTGGGACATCCTCAGAAGGATAATTATTTGTTCACAGATAGTCAGAGTGCCATTCATCTTGCTAAGAATTCAGCTCTGCATTCTAAGACCAAACACATAGAGTTGCGGTACCATTTCATTCGGTCAGTTTTGGAGGATGGACAGTTAAAGCTGGAGAAGATACATACCAATGAAAATCCAACAGATATGTTGACAAAGGTTGTAACAAGGGAAAAGTTGAACTCCTCTTCAGCTTTCGTTGGTGTTTTAGACTAAATGTGAATAAAAGAACAGCAGAGTCCAGGGTGGTTTGATCCAGTGGGAGCCCCATGCGGTAGTTGTATTGCTACAGGATCAGTCTCCAAGTGGGAGATTGTTGTTTAGTGTGGAGCCTGATCAGTCCCCAAGTGGGAGATTGTTAGATTGTGGTGACTGATTAGGAAAGTACTGTACATACTTCATAAATAGTGGGGTTCGGGGCATCGCCCCGATTTTTTTTTTTTTTTTTGGAAGTAGCCGACATGGTAGCCGACATATTATGGCCGACATATGACCGACATGTTATAACCCTAAAGCGGTTTAATACTTGTATAAAAAGGGCTTAGGGTTGGGTATTTTTTATATGTGGTGATACGAAATTGGTTCTTGCGGCGGTATTGAGCTGTAAGGGATTACGGATTGTAATTAGGTTGTAATCATTGGATTGTAATAAGATCGGACTTGCTGTTTGGTGGACGTAGCCCAGGGATTGGGTGAACCACATTAAATCTTGGTGCCTTGTGTTCATTTCTGTGTGTTCTATTATTTTCTGTTATTGGTTATATTTGCATGTAGTTTTTTATTTCTGTCCGTGGTTTATCCTAACAAGTATGAGTCGCATGATTTGTTGCAGTGTTTCAGTAGATTTTGGTACCCACTATATGATCTCCAATGCTTCATTTGATGATGGTGGCCCCATAGATTGCCCTCTTTGTCCCATGTTTTATAGTTGCTTCCAGTGGTCTTCTCTTTTCTACTTTCAGTCAGATGGTGGTATTTTGTGGTGTTGTAGTGCAATTTTAGATGCTTCTCTTTGTTCCTTATTGATGATTCATCGCTTTTGGTGGCTCAAGTTATTGAGTTACTCTATATTCCAACCTTTTTCTCTTTGCACATGCATGTTGGTAAAACAATCAATTTTGTTTTTCCTTATTTTCTCTCTTAACTTTATTTATATTACTTATTATGTTAATCACTATGCAACATCCCTCTTTGTCCTCTCCTTGCTTCCTGTGGACGGTTAACCTTTAAGTTGGGGGGAGGAATGTCACCATATTATCTTCCATCCATCGCCCTTACTAAACCCATTATATCCATCATATAATACCCTTTGTTTAATCTCTCATCTCTCCTATTTTACCCATTTAAACCCCTCTTGTTCAAATTGAGATAAATTCTCCTATATGAAACCTTTTGATCCATGATGCTTTATAAAAATTGAAATGAAAAGCAAAAGAAAAGAGAATAGAGAAATAACTTATGAAAATTTGAAAGAGATATCCCTATTCAAGAAGAAAAATATAAGAGAGTTTGTCATGTGAAGCAACGAAATTGATTTGTGTTTATATGACTTGTCATGGTTCAAGGTGGAGACAAAGCCAGAATCCATAAACCTAAAGTGCTTTCAGTTAAAGCTAAAGACCTCATGATCATAATGATTGCATGAGGACGTGCAATAAGCTAAGTTGGGGAGAATGATGAGAGCCATTTATGACCCATTTAATACCATATTTTAATCTATCTGATGCACATTCCTACATACTTCTCTATTCCATCTCTATCCTATTTCATTACATTTTACCATTATAATGTTGCATATGGTTTAATATAAATAAGTAGTATTTAATATTGTTTTGGGATTAAAATATGGAAAATTCATTGTTGATTATGTTTTACTAATCTTTAATATTGTAGCGTGTTGATTTGTAGCTCAGATCTTCTTATAGCTATTTCTCCAATACAAAGCTCCAACAACTTTGAAATAGACACATTTGGTATAGATATCATCCATAATACATGAATATGTGGAGATGATAACAAGGAGATTTACGTGGATACATGCTGAAAAACTTGTGGTGCTATGCATTCTATTATAACGAAATTACTTCAATTTGCTCCTTATTACCTATTGTTTACGGGCCAAAAGAAAACTGCATCCTAATGGATATGAAGACAATAATAGTTTGTTGGGAGGGTGACAAAAAAATACCTATTTTTTTCACATATCAAACTTCTTCTATTCTTTGTATGGAGTACATGCCAATGTAGTTATTGTATTTTTAAATCTGCACCTATATAAGCAGCAATAGACATACACAGTAGGGAGATACGTAGTCCTATAGAACATGTAGCATTGTACATAGACTATTTTATTATGAAATATAAGTTTTGGATTTGCATGATTTTGGAGGTGTGAAACTATTATTTTTCTTCACCACGTAGCTGAGGAGGAAGGGCCCACTCTAAAGTTACTCGGTTATTATTTTTGTTAGATTGTGGTGACTGATCAGGAAAGTACTGTACATACTTCATAAATTCTTTGGGGTTTGGGGCTGATGTTGTATCCAACATATGGCCAACATGTTGTAACCCTAAAATGACATAAAATACTTGTATAAAAGGGTTTAGGGTTAGGTATTTTCAATATGTTGTGATGCAAAATTGCTTCTTGCGGTGGTATTGAACTGTAAGTGATTACAGATTGCAATTAGGTTGTAATCACTGGATTGTAATAATATTGGACTTGTAGTTTGGTGGACATAGCCCAGGGATTGGGTGTACCATGCTAAATCTTGGTGCCTTGTGTTCATTTATATGTGATCTATTATTTTCTGTTATTGGTTATATTTGCATGTAGTTTTTATTTCTGTCCGTGGTTTTATCCTAACAAGTGGTATCAAAGCCTAGTTGTCTTTCAGTTATCCTGTATAGGAAAGTCTCACAATTGAGTGGGAGAAATGGAAAATGAGGGTAAGCTGAGGGTTGATAGGTTTAATGGGCATAACTTCTAGTTATGGAAGATGCAAATGGAAGACTATCTTTATCAGAAGGATTTATGGAAGTCATTGGAAGGCAAAGCCAAGAATCAAGGATCCATGTCAAATGATGAATGAGATCTTTTGGATATAAAGGCACTTGGAAGCATTCAGTTATGCCTAGCACCATCAGTGGCATTTAATATTACAAAAGCAAAGACGTTAGAAGAGTTGATGAAAACCCTAGTGACACTGTATGAAAAGCCCTCCGCTTCAAACAAGTTATTTCTCATGAAGGATTTATTTAATATGAAAATGGAAGAAGGTGGATCTGTTGTAGATCATTTAAATGAGTTTAATACTATTACTAGTCAGTTATCTTCTATGGGTATCAATTTTGATGAAGAAATTAGGGCTCTCTTGATTTTGCGTTCTTTGCCTGAAAGCTGGAATTGCTTGGTAATGGAAGTGAGTAATTGTGTTCCTGGATCTAGTACCTTATAATATGATGATGTGATCGGTGTTGTTTTGAGTGAGGAAACTCGTAAGAAATCCTTAGGTGAATCTACATCAGGAAGTGCTTTGAATGCACAAAGCAGGGGCATAATGAATGAGAGAGGAAGTAACTCTAGAAATCATGCGAAATCAAGAGGAAAGTCAAAGGGGAAGAGGTCTCAATCGAGAGGACTGAAAGACTGCTGGTACTGTAGGAAACCAGGTCATAAAAAAAAGATTGCTGGAATCGAAAGAAAAATGAAGGAGATAAATCAGATGGAGACAAGGAGGCAAATGTGGTAAGTAACAAATCCGAAGAGGATGCTTTGCTTTTGTCTTTAGGAAGTGTTGATGATTCATGGGTTTTAGATTCCAGTGCTTCATTTCATGCTACACCTCATAGAGGTTATTTCATTGATTATGTCCAGGGGGATTTTGGGCTTGTTTATTTGGGGGATAATGAACCCTATCAGATTGTTGGAAAGGGAAAAATTAAGATTAAGTTGTAGAATGGGAATCATTGGCTAATACATGAGGTAAGACATGTTCCAAGGTTGAGTAGGAAATTAATTTTAGCTGGGCAACTTGGTGATGAGGGTTGTGTAGTTACTTTTAATGATAAAAATTGGAAGATTTCAAAAGGTTCCTTTGTAGTAGCAAAAGGTGTGAAAGTAGGCACCTTATATCTTTGTACAGGTCATATCGTTCCTTCTACTTTGATTGTTTCAGAGAAAAATGAATGTTCAGGAATAATTGTTGCAGTTGGGCAGGGAGAACAAATAGCTGTTGTAGATTCTGATACAACGCTATGGCACAATAGACTTGGGCACATAAGTGAGAAAGGTATGAAAGTACTTCATTCAAAGAAAGTTTTACCAGGTCTGAAATGTGTTAATATGGATTTCTATGAAAGTTGTGTGTATGGAAAACAAAAGAGAGTGAGTTTTGTAAAGACTGGAAAGGAAAACAAAAAGGAGAAATTAGAGCTTTTGCATATAGAAGTATAGGGACCAACTCAGGTATCTTTCCTTGATGGCTCTCATTATTATGTTACATTTATTGATGACACAACTAGAAAAGTATGGGTTTATTTCCTTAGATAGAAATCTGATGTATTTCAAACTTTTAAGAAATGGAAATGCTTGGTTGAAAATGAGACTGGTAAGAAATTAAAATGTCTCAGATCTGATAATGGTGGTGAGTATTGTAGTCATGAATTTGAAGATTATTGCTCTACTAATGGTATTCGTAGACAAAAAATTGTTCCAAGGACTCCACAGGAAAATGAAGTGGATGGACGCATGAACATGACTAGCATGAGGTTGCATGCTAGGTTTCCCTTACACATGTGGGAAGAGGCTATCAATACTGTTGTATATTTGACTAATAGAGGTTCCTCTACTCCTTTGGGCTATGGTATTCTAGAGGAGGCATGGACTGGTAAGAAGGTGAGTTATTCTTTTCTCAAGACCTTTGGTTGTGAAGCTTTTGCTCATATAGACTTTGAAAATAGAACCAAGCTAGAAGCTAAATCAAAGAAATGTGTCTTTGTTGGATATGGCATTAATAAATTTGGTTATAGGCTTTGGGATTTTGAAAATCATAAAATTGTAAGAAGCCAGGATGTCATATTTCATGAGAAAGTGTTGTACAAAGCTCTATTGCAGCAACATGAGAAGAAAGAAGATGATTATGTAGTGCTGGATGATACTCCAAAAGCTGATGTTCTAGCCATTCCTCATGATGTGCAACAACTACAATAACAAATACCACACACATCGGTGAATGTTAGATGGTCAACGAGGCAAATTAGACCTCTACAAATATTTTCTCCCTCTTTGTATTCTATTTTACTTACTAATGCCGGTGAACCTGAAAGTTATGATGAAGTTGTGCAGGTGGACACTAAGATTCAGTGGGAGTCTGCAATGAAAGATGAAATGGACTCTTTGTTGAAGAATAAGACATGGGATTTGTGCAAGTTGCCTGTAGTTAAAAGAGCTTTACAGAATAAGTGAGTTTACAGGTTGAAAGAAGAGGAAGTAGGTAAGAAAAGATTTAAAGCTAGGTTAGTTGTAAAATGATTTGCACAGAAAAAGGAAATTGATTTTGATGAGATATTTTTTCCTGTTGTTAAAATGACTTCTATCCGTACTATTTTAAGTCTTGTGGCTACTAAAGATTTGCATTTAGAGTAGCTTGATGTTAAAATAGCCTTCCTTCATGGTGATTTGGATGAAGAAATATATATGGCTCAGCCATAGGGTTTTGAGGTCAAAAGTAAGGAGAACTTAGTGTGCAAATTGAAGAAAAGTTTATATGGTCTGAAGCAAGCACCTCAGCAATGGTATCTAAAATTTGACAGTTTTATGCATGAGCATGGATATAATAGGTGTCATTCAGATTACTGTGTTTATTTTAAGAAGTTGGATGATGATAGGTGCATTATTTTATGCTTATATGTTGTTGATATGCTTGTAGCTGGGTCTAACGTGGATCATATTAAGGGGCTAAAATGCCAATTAGCACATGCATTTTCTATGAAGGATTTGGGGGCAGTAAAACAAATCCTTGGTATGAAGATTTACAGAGATAGGAAGAACATAACATTGATGCTATCTCAAGCTGATTATGTTGAGAAGGTGTTGCAACATTTCTCTATGGAGAATGCTAAAGATGTCAACACACCTTTACCTAGTCATTTGAAGTTGACTAAGGAGATGTGTCCCAAGACACAAGAAGAGGAGGATAAGATGTCCAAGGTACCCTATGATTCAGCTATAGGAAGCTTGATGTATGCTATGGTATGTACTAGGCCAGATATTGCACATGCAGTGGGAGTCATTAGCAGGTATATGAATCATCCAATAATTGAGCATTGAAATGCAGTCAAATGGATTCTCATATATTTGAGAGGCACATCCAATAAGTGTTTACACTTTGGGGGCTCTACTACTGATTTA
Organism: Cupressus sempervirens; assembly: GCA_028749045.1. Classification (NCBI taxonomy): domain Eukaryota; kingdom Viridiplantae; phylum Streptophyta; class Pinopsida; order Cupressales; family Cupressaceae; genus Cupressus; species Cupressus sempervirens. The sequence continues at coordinate 634,512,854 of CM053786.1, read as the reverse complement.
CAGGGCTATGTTGATTTTGATTTGGTGGGGATATTGATATCAGGTAGAGTACTACAGGTTATGTCTTTACTGTTGGTGGGGTAGCCGTGAGCTAAGTTTCTAGGTTACAGAAGATTAATGCTCTATCCACTATAGAGGTAGAGTATGTTGCTGCTACAAAGGCAGCTAAGGAGATGAAATGGCTTCAGTTCTTCTTGGAAGAATTGGGACATCCTTAGAACGATAATTATTTGTTCACAAATAGTCAGAGTGCCATTCATCTTGCAAAGAATTCAGCTCTACATTCTAAGACCAAACACATACAGTTGCGGTACCATTTCATTCGGTCAGTTTTGGAGGATGGACAATTAAAGCTAGAGAAGATACATACCAATGATAATCCAACAGATATGTTGACAAAGGTTGTAACAAGGGAGAAGCTGAACTCCTCTTCAGCTTCGGTTGGTCTTCTAGACTAAACATGAATAAAAGAACACCAAAGTCCAGGGTGGTTTGATCTAGTGGGAGCCCCATGTGGTAGTGGTATTGCTACAGGATTAGTCTCCAAGTGGGAGATTGTTGTTTAGTGTGGAGCCTGATCAGTCCCCAAGAGGGAGATTGTTAGATTGTGGTGACTGATCAGGAAAGTACTGTACATACTTCATAAATTCTTTGGGGTTAGGGTTGTGGCTGACGTTTTAGCTAACATATGGCTGACCTATGGCCAACATGATGTAACCCTAAAATGACATAAAATACTTGTGTAAAAGGGTTTAGGGTTAGGTATTTTCAATATGTTGTGATGCGAAATTGCTTCTTGTAGCGGTATTGAGCTGTAAGGGATTACTAATTGTAATAAGGTTGTAATCACTGGATTGTAATAATATTGGACTTGCAGTTTGGTGGACATAGCCCAGGGATTGGGTGAACCACGTTAAATCTTGGTGCCTTGTGTTCATTTCTGTGTGATCTATTATTTTTTGTTATTGGTTATATTTGCATGTAGTTTTTATTTCTATCCTTGGTTTTATCCTAAATTTTTTTTGTTAGTTATGTTTGGAGTGCAATAAAATTAGTTTTCATTTATATGTTAATTAGCTTAGCATTACATAGTATGGATTTAATTGCAATATATTAGTTTATGTGTTTAATATCTGTATTTGATTGTATAACAATATTTCATATGAAATAGATTATGAGTTGATAATTTCTTAAGAGTTGTAGTTATGTTTATTACAGATTAGTTTTGTTGAGTTATTTATGTTTTTGATGTTCCTATCGCCAAGAAGTGATAGTTCCTATCGCTGGGATTTCTTTAGTTTTTCATAGATTCAATTTCGTGTGTTGTAGCTACATTGATAATCCCTCATTTCACAACTATCATCCCTTGATGGCATACTACTCAAACACTTTTCACAAGCTTACACTCTTAGATTGACACATATGGACCAACCAAACTTCATCATAAAATTGTTAATTGCTTTGTTATTATTTGCCTCAGTGTTGTCCTATCACCTATTATGTCACTAAGTTTGCTAAATATTTTTTTTGAAAGATTAAAACAAAAAAGAGATAACATAGTGGAAGCAATAACTCACATACATACATAAGCAATACATTAATAGTTACATCTCTTAAGGGTTCCATGACATTGAATCACACACATAAGTTTTATTAAGATTCACTAGTACATTTGAGGCCATTTTTCGACCATTATTGGTCAAAATTTTGACCAAATTTTGACCAAATTCAACCAACCCATTGGTCGGAATTTTTTTGGTCAAAATTTTGACCAATACTTTGGTTGGAAACCTTCAAAGCCATGATGCAAGTTCTACTAGGAATTGGTCGAAATTTTGACCAATGAAGGTAGAAATTTTGACCAATGAAGGTAGAAAATTTCAACCAAAGAAGGTAGAAATTTTGACCAATGAAGGGAGAAAATTTTGATCAAAGAAGGTAGAAATTTTGACCAATGAAGGTAGAAAATTTTGACCAATGAAGGTAGAAATTTTGACCAATGAAGGTAGAAAACACCCATGCGTTGGTAGAAATTTTGACCAATGAAGGTAGAAATTTCTACCAATGCCTGGGTGTAATGTTTTTTCAAGCATTCTATAAAACAGTTCACATGCCTTGCATATGATATGACATTTTGCATGCATCCTGCACTCTCACCCAACTGATGATGGATTACAGAGAGTGATCTGGAATGATGATGCTAAAAAACACACACAATCAAATCCAAAATAAACTTGCATTACAAATGGATTGTGGAAATCGGATATTGTTAATTTTGCATGCATGTCTACCAGGACAATCACAACTTAAACATATATTTATTTATATGCTTAAGTTGTGATTGTCCTGGTAGACATGCATGCAAAATTAACAATAATAGATTTCCACAATCCATTTGTAATGCAAATTCATTTTGGATTTGATTGTGTGTGTTTCTTAGCATCATCATTTCATATCACACTCCGTAATCCATCATCAACCAGATGAGAGAGTGCAGGATACATGCAAAATGTCAAATCACACGCAAGGCATGTGAACTATTTTATAGAATGCCTGAAAAACATCGACAGTAACTAATCAAACTATCATAAACACCATCAGTAACTAATATGCTTCTTCATTAATATGCCCAATACAATAAGTGAACTTGGCAACTATGCACAACAAGTTATATGCTAAAAGGAAATCATTTAGGAGATACAGAATTTGAACAACCATATGTTAAGATTCTAAAATTTGTATCACTTGCCTAAGTCTGACAATTGAGAATAAGTTCATCATCCTCCTTATAGTATGTTTCAATGGCCTACACATCCACAAAAGTTCTAGCGTCTCAAATTTGTAGAATATGAATTGTTTGGTAGCAAATGGACATGATTGAAAATAAATCATCATATAAAAAGACTCCCATGTTGTGACCTAGATGAATAAATTCATTGCAAAAAGTTCATACATCCATGACTTCCCCATCTGTCAACCTTCAAACAATGCCAAAGTAGGTCGGTGTGAATTTTCCTAGATTGCAATGGGAAACTTCAATCATGGTTATTGTGATTGAATTAGTCATTTGTCACAAGTATATAAATAAATTTTTAGTTCAATTACAACTGATTACTATTACATTAGATGCTATAATCACATTGAGAAGGGCAAGCCAAATGGCGAGGGACACCAACTACACCATCTATGTTTACTAGAAATGCTTGTCTCTGCAACATCTATGTTTACTAGAAATGCTTGTCCTACAAATGTGCCACTAGATATCTCTCCCATTGAAAGTATTTCAAGAGCCTCTTTATATTGTGACTTTTCAATTAAATCTCAACCTTTTGCATGAAGCATCAATCCCATCATAACAACCCTGTTCAAGGAAAAACATCTGTTAATTCAATATGGTTCACAAGAAAAGACTTATCTAAGTTTATACAATTAGGATGAAAAACATTAGTAAGGGACATTGATTGCAAGCACAAAAAATATATTGTTGATAGAAATGGCAGAGAAACTGACAGTTGTATTTGTGCAAAGTACGATTAATTATGTTATGTATCACCACATGGGTACCATATGCAAAAAAAAACATTGAAAGCCATCATAAAATACTACCTTTGATAAGTCTCTGAAACAGATGACATCTTTTCCCCATGCTAATTCTCGAGTTTGATGCAAGGCTAGAGATTCAATGCAAGGCAGATACACACTGTTGTATCCACAATGCATACAGATACAACAAAATAAATATTAGCATACCTATACTTATATCAATTTCACAGAGGCAAATAATAGGGTAACTGAATCATCTAGTAATTTAGCAAAAGAAAAGTACCAACCTTTTAATTTCACAAAGGGTAAAATTATCCTAACAATTTATCCTGGTGAGCTTCCTAACAATTTGCAAGCAACTAGTTGCCTGTCATATTATGATAGATATTGGTATTCATTCAATTTCAATATGATACAATATAATCCCTACCTACATACAATGCACATCATAATTCAGAAAGGGTAGAGGGCCTAAGAAAATTGAAGAAACCGGGATCTTTCCCCACCATCTACATTTGAATAAGTTAATAAATCAATGGCAGTAAGTCAGACATGTTTTCTTGTTGGCACGAACACTAGAGCTGGTTTGTCTCCTTTTGCATGTTGAATTATTGATGTGTAAGTTGGCTTGCTCATTGGCTGCATTCAAGCTTCAAAGTTGGCTATATCAACACCCTAGATATGAATCTCTAATGGTACAAGATAGACACTGGGGAAAAAATTAAAAAGGCCATCTGCAGTAGCTCCAATAAGACTCACCAAGATCTTTAGCATTTGCAAGTGAAGTGGAAAGAGAAACAATGTGAAAACAATTTTCAATTTGACTTGAAATATACCTCATTCTAGAAAAAATTACTTCCAATATGGGACCACCCTCTCCACCAATTAAATGAAGTACATCAACAATAAATAATGTGATATCCCCATTTCAGTATATAATTTTATTATAAAGAGTATATAATATTAGTAATCGATAATATTGTAATTATATTAAGATACAAATACAAATTGTTATATAATTATACATATAAATATATATATAAATATTATCATATATTTAATTGGATATTTATATGTCATAGATAATTAATATATATCTATATGACAATAGCATATTATATTATATCTTTGTCATATATTAAAATAATAGTTATGTAAATTCATATGTAATATATATAATCATATATTATTATAATGTAAATAATATTAATATATTATTAATATATTATATAGTCATATATAATTAAATAATATAACTACTTTATTAAATTAATGAAAAGGCACATCTCTATGAAATAGTGATATATAAATGAGATATCACATGATTGAATAGGGTATCAGAAGAAATACTATCAAATTATACAAATAAAATGTTAAATCTGAAGATGCTCCAAAAACGGGACATTACAAATGGTATCAGAGCATGTTCCTGCCAGCCTGAGGGGACTTTAGAAAAAGATAATCAATATATATCAATGACCAACCCAACCAGCATGAACAATATCTGTAAAATATTAAGAAGAATATCCAATTATCTTAAAAGAATGGAGGCAGAGAGTATGATGAAGAGATTAAAAAGAAGATGTTTATCATAATCTTTAGCAGTTCATTTAGAGATCATTGCAGGGCGTGAAGGATTAGAAATCTATTTTGAGTTAGGTATACAACAATAGAAAACATTGTGAGGCCCGAGCCAAGACACTTCTGTACAATTGGATACACGAGAAGTAATTCTGTAATTGAGGAAACAAAATTGATTGGAGTGGAACAAATATTTAAAGTGAATGGTAGAAGTCTTCAGCGGTAGTAGCAATAAAATATCACAAATAGCATTTGCATCATGTTGTGAAAATAACAATTAATATCAATATGCAAAATTGGCACTATATTTGATATAATTCAAACCGTTGATGGAAGGCATAAAATCAGAGGCCCAGCTACAGGCGGCTGCATATCTTCTTTGCCAATCAGACTATGAAGCTATGGTAACAAAAAGAAGTATTAAAAATCTTTGTCACCATTACAATTTCACATAAAAATATTGAAGATAAATCAATATTTGAACCCTAATGGTAGTCACGCACGTACGGGTCATTACTTTTGTGTCATTTCCTCTCCATAAAAAGACGTGTGAATCTTTTCGTTGGATCAACAAAAAAAACTTTGGGAAGACAACGATAACAAAAGTATATAGAATATATATCAGAAATATTGATAAGATATGGAAGACGTTTCAACGTAAGGAATGATTATGGGGAGATATAATTCATATCGAAGAAAGAAATGAATATTACATGTAAAATAAAGGGAAGCAACTTTGAAGACTACATATAAATTTAGAAGAACAACAGTTTGAGATCAATTGTAATGTAGCAGGAGATCAATTGTTATGTATCAATTAGCTATCAATGATGACAATCATCCCAAGGCACACATTGCGACTAGAAGAGCTCGAATAGAGTGACCTAGAGGTGATTTGGTGATTGAGACAAGCATCTGTCAGAACGATGAGCATACGCTGGCAGCATTTATAATGTATTTATTATGGTAAATCACTTCTATCTTTCGGCATAACAATGGATACACCACCGATTATTAGTATTATGGAGAAGCCTAGGTATCAATTCATGTTGCACCCTTTCAAATCGGTGGAAGACGACTGGAAAGGTGCATTTTTGAATGCGCCCCACAGCGTTAGGCATGTTGAAGATATTTGTGTGTATATTCCTTGTGAATTGGACAAAATCAACACTATGGATAATCATAAGTAGTATAAATCCATGGGTGAGAATGAAGTCTCAAAGATATAGTGAAACGATAAAGCAAGATGGAGATTGATGGATAAGATACATAGAAGAAGTGATAGGAGTATTCGAAATTTGATGGAAAGATATCATTAAATACTAAACCTTCTACAATAGTCCCATTATTCAGACTGAAACAAGGGAAATGGTTTTTGCACAACCTTATATAAGTCACAGCTCCAACAGAAGCATTCAACAGTTTTTATAAATCATGTATGATATTTGAAACTACAATAGCATTGACAAGGAAGGTCTTATTGATGTATGAAATATATATCTCATATGCCTGCTATAACATTTTATCATAATAATATACAAGTTATTTTCTTGTGAAGAGAAGCGATAGGTCAAGTTGGATGCAGAATAGTCAAACTTATAGACAAATTACTTATGAAGGTCAAATAGAATTGTATCTGTGTTCAATTTATTGTTGTGCAATTACCATATTCAGATGTTAATAAGTTGAAGCATGGTAGAATAAGTTTTCGGTTGGGTGTTTTTGTTAAATCATATTGAGCAGCTCAAAATAATTAGAAATTGAAATCTGAACCAATTCATAAGATCACCATTGCATCAAGAACTGATTATTAGATGAAAACATAACCAAAATAAAATGGACACACAAAGTGGTGTCGTAATGAGAGGTAAATGAGAGGAACCGTTGGGAGAGAAAATAATGCAAAGAATGAAAGACGTGGTTATCAGGATCAGCATCAACGCTTTTGAAGGGACCTTTACTGGAATTTGCATCGGGTTTTGAAGCATCAGTACTCCTACCCGAAGTGACTGATATGAATCTAAGATGGAAATTACAAAACAAGAAGGGTTGGGTATGGTTGAAGGAGAAGAGGAAGCTTAAATTAATTAGTATGGTACAAGGATTGCTCGTCAACAAAGAAAGAGAGAATACACTTGCAATTTATGATGGTTATATTGTTTTTGATAAGGTAAACAGGTTTTAAGGGGTCCTGAAACCCATAAGTTTAACAACAAGAAAGGCTGAAAATAAGCAAAAAAACGCCCAGCCAAAACATAAGCCTTACAGCTGAAAATAAGCCCAAAGGCCCAGCCCGAAACAACTGCCCACTAAAAAGGCCAGAGAAGCAACCAGAAAAACAGAGACCAGACAAAAAGCCAAAGCCAGGAGAAACAAAAACCAAAGGACAGAGACCCAACCTAGCAGACTACTTCTCCATCTCGAGCATGGTCTGGGCAGCTTCGGCGCACTCTTGTTGCTCTTCTGCCTTATGATCCTGGGCGTTCGTCAAATCCTGCTCCATAGTGATGTCCTTGGCTTTATCCACATCCAGCCTATCTTTGTCTTTGTTCTGTTTATCATCTTCCTCCATCTGGTTCCTGTCTTTGAGATTTTCCAAGAGAGAGAGGATGTTGTCGTTGATCGAAGCGAGGAGGGAGATCATTTGACTTGCTAGGTTGTGATTGTAGTTCTCAATATTTTTTACTCTCCTCTCCATCAGAGTCTCCTAGCTGTTCCGGTCGCCTTGGCTTTCTGCACCTATCTTGCTCTTGATTTTTTCCATTTGGGAAACCCTATCTCTGACATCCTCAAGCTCATGGAAAAGCCATTTAATTGATCTGAAGTTGTCGATCATGCTATTGCGGGCATTGTTCAACAGATTCATGCCCGTTTCTCTTGCATTATCAGAAATAGCCACCATAGCCGGGTTAATTAGCTCATTGAGTCTAGGCTTCTCGAGGTCGTCCACCAGGAGTTGGGGGTTCATCGCCTCTCTGTAGATTCCCATAGTGGCCGTTCTCACATTGAAGTTCTTCCAAGCCTTCCTTCTGTTATTAACTTGCACTTCCCCCTCAATCTGTCCAGAGTTGTCATTTTCCTCCAAAGGAGGCTGAGGATGTATAGGGGAGAGGGGAATGGGCAGAGAATCCTTTCCCTGACTACTGGAGCGCTCCATGCTCTCTCCCTCCCTCTTCTGTCTTTTTCTCAGTTTCTCCTCATCCAGCTCCTCCTTCGAAACCTTGTCAGAATCATCAGTATCCATTTCCTCCTCCACCTCAGCAGAGCAAGTTTTAGCTGGGGTATGACCTCTAGGGCTCTTTCTACTGGGTAATTTGATAGAGGGGTAATCCTTCTTATGGCTTTTAGTCTTCTTACCTGAATGCTCAAAAACCTCATCAAAGCTGATGCTCTCGACATCGTCGGAATCTGAGGAAAAACTGGAGCTGCTCTTGTCAACATCCGCCCCCTGGATAGGGTTTTTGCTAATGGTTTGAGCGTGGAAATGCTCATGAATCAGAAGCAGAAGACCCTCATGCAGTGCCGGGTTGACGGTAGCTTTCTTTTTAAAACTAGAAATGGCCTTGTTCATCGAGTTAAAAAGATAATACGGGAAGGAGATCTTACTACCATGGCGAAAATGATTCAGAATCACAAAATGGTGAGTCCTAACCCTATCAAACCTGGGGTCTAGGGTTATATATTCAATGACAGCGTAGAGAACATACCTCCAGAGCTTCTTTATAGTATCCGTTACAAAAAACGTCTCTTTCTTGCCCAGCTTGTTCAGCTCTTCAGTGTTTTTCACAAAATCCTTGATTGCTTTAGAAGACATCTTCTTGTCTCTGAAGAATTTATGCCCCTCCATCGGAATCCCCGTGACTTTAGCAACCACATCCTCAGTAATTTGAAAGTAGACCCTGTTCACCTTAACCTTACCATTATTCCACGAATTCACCATGCTGTTAGTGATCTCAGGATCCGAGCCATGAAGTTTCTCGAAGAAATTAGTAACCCCACCCTTTTCCAGCTCTCTCCAAACTTTGGCCTTGTTCTTCCACTTCTGAACTTCCCCCACCGGCTCCTTTTTGCTCCTCTCACCCTTCATGTTTACCTGATCAACTTCCACAATTCTCATGAACTCTAAACTGTGCAAGTTATTTGCATTCGAAAAAATGGTGATGTTTCTTTTATGATACCCGTGAATATACGCCTTTCTGAAAATAATGGTATCGTCCTTTCAAACGTGTCGAAATGTCAGAGGAAACCCCTTTTGCTGGTGAAAATCACGATGCCAATAATGGCACTTACCATTTATTAAGCAATCTTTATTATCCATAATTGCATTGGATTTGAGCCGTCCTTCCCAAGATTTTATCTTGGTTGATAAGCAACTTTGCCTCCGCCGAAAAATCTTTTCCGGCATGCCAGGTCAGATTATTGGTGGCGTTAACCCGTTTATTAGCAAACCAATCAGCGACTGGGTTTGCCTCTCTGTAAACATGAGTGACGTGGACCCTATCGAACTTTGTGAGAGTGGCGCAAGTCTCAGCAATTATGTTTGCAATCGTCCACGAGGGAGGGGAAATACCATTAATGGTATTAATAATGTTTTTGGAGTCCCCCTAAAGCCAGAGTTTAGTAATCCCGGCTTCAAAAGCCAACTTGACCACCTTACTCGCAGCTCTTGCTTCAGCCAGATGAATAGTCTGGATTCCCAGCGGGGAAGCAAAGGCAGCTATTCCCTCCCCATAGCTATTTCTTATGATTCCACCGCAACCTGAAGGGCCTGGGTTACCCTTAGAAGCCCCATCAAAGTTGGCTTTTGACCAACCATCTGGGGGGAGAAGCCAGCTAGCATCCTGCTTTTTGAGGTTCCTGTCTTTTTCTTTAGCTATCTTTCTGTCCCCTTCTTCTTCTTCTTCCTCCTTCAGCACTTGGAGATTTTCCTTTATATTCTTCGAGACCTTCCTGCCAAGGATTATAGCCGGCTCCTCTCTGTCTCTAAATATTCTATTATTCCTTTCCTTCCAAATTCTCCAGCAAAAATGAGGTAAAATCCAGTCCGAGTGATCCTGCCGACCAGCAATCATACAAAGACCTTTCCACTGATGGAAAAAATCCATGAGATTATCCGGTTTGCACCAGAGGGTTTCATTATCATGTGTGATGACATTCCACACCTCCCTGGCATAGTCACATAAGATGAAAATGTGATTTCCGGTCTCAGCCTGATTCTTACACAAGGGACATCTACTGGGCATAACATGTCCTCGCTTCATGAGATTGTCATGAGTAAGGATTTTGTTCTGAAGAGCCAGCCAGTAAAAAATGTTGATCTTTGGAGTGAGACCCGGAATCCAAGCCTCCGCCCAAGGGGCCTTCTCTTTTAAGCTCCAAAGGGAATTATAGCCTGAGGCAACAGAGTATCTTCCATTGGGATTATCCCTCCAGACCAGCTCATCCCCCAAATTGATAGGAATCATGGAATTGAGCATAAGCATTATAGGAGTCAAGTCCTCAGAGAAGAGGGATAGGTCACTCCATTCCTGGCCATTCCAATAATCACAAACTTTGGACCCAATTTGATCAGTACAAGCTTGCATCCATCTCTCAAAAACAGGGTTATTGATAAGTGGATCTTGGGAAAGCCATCTATCCGACCAGAACTGGATGTCCTTCCCATTTCCCAATTTCCATGATATCCTGGCCTTAGCCAGGTCCCTGGCTTTCATGATCCCATTCCAAATGTTCGATCCTTTTGGGATATCTTCATTAAAAAGGGTGAAAAGAAGAGTGGGTCTTCTAAGGTACTTGTTTACCAGGGTGTCCCTCCATTCACCGGTGCTACTGAAGATCCACCATATTTGTTTAGCTAGGAGAGCCTTATTGAGGTGGGTGATCTTTCTAATGCCCAGACCTCCGTACCTCTTAGGGAGGAAAACCTTCTCCCAAGCAACAAGAGGGTATCTTTTCTTCCCTTCATTACCATTCCAAAGGAAGTCTCTTTGGATTTTCTCCATTCTTTCAGCTATTTTCCCCAGAATTCCAAAGAGGCTCAGGGCGTAGATTGGCGGATTTTGAAGAGAAGATTTGACTAAGAGGAATTTCCCCGCTTGACTAAGAGAGACCCCTTTCCAACCAACCATCTTCCTGTTGAATCTGTCCAAAATACCATTCCAAAAAGACTCCGGGGGTGAGGATCCCAAAGGGAGACCAAGATAGGTAGAGGGGAAAGAGCCTACCCCACAACCCAGAATCCTGGCGATTTTTCTTTGTCTAACCTCAGAGGTGTTGATGAAAAAGAGCGAGCTTTTGTTCCAATTAATCAGCTGACCCGTCCCACTGGAGTAAGTATCAAGAATCTTCTTCAGGGCTCTGGCCTCTTTGACAGAAGCTTCCCCCCCCAAGATAGTATCGTCAACAAATTGCTGATGAGTAAAGGGAACGCAATTAGAGGAGGGAAGGATCCCTTTGATACAAGCCTCACGCTTTCTACAGTCTATAATCCTTCCTAAGCATTCAACTAAAATGATGAACAAAATGGGCGAAAGGGGGTCTCCTTGTCTGAGGCCTCTGGAAGGTTTGAAAAAATTAGAAGGGACTCCATTAACCAGAATAGCCAAGGAGGAGGTGGACACCAATTGAGAGATAATTTTGCAAACTTTACTGTCAAAGCCAAAAGTCGAGAGGACCTTCCCAAGGAGAGACCAGTCCACCCTGTCATAAGCTTTAGAAAGATCTAGTTTGAGAAACATACCTTCCCGTTTGGATGCCTCAAGAGAGTGGATGACTTCATGCACCATTTGAACAGAATCCAAAATTTGTCTCCCTGGAACAAAACCCGATTGATGCTACGAGATTATCATGGGCAAGATCTTGAGCATTCTTAAAGTGAGAACTTTAGAGATGATCTTGTAGAGTGAGTTGCACAGACTAATAGGTCTAAAGTTGTCCAATGAGTCCGCCCCAGGGGATTTAGGAATGAGAACCACAAAAGTCGAGTTTAGCTCCTTGAGAATAGATTTGGCTCCAAAGAATTCCTGGACAGCCTGAACAACCTCTCCCATGATCACCGGCTAGAACCTTTGGAAGAAAAAAGTAGGAAAACCGTCCGGGCCTGGAGCCTTGTCAGCAGGCAGAGAAAAGAGAGCTTCTCTAACTTTCAAAGCATTAGGAATAGCACAGAGCTGTTTATTATGGATAGGTTGAATGAGCTGAGGGATACAGTGTAACAAATCCTCCTGGTCCAAATTGGAAAGCATTGGGTCCTCAGAGAGAAGGCTAGAGAAAAAGGAAACAGCTTCTTCTGAGATGGCAGATTCTTCAGTTAACAGCTCTTGCCCCTTTCTAATACCATAGATCCTGTTACTAGCACGGTGCTTGAGGGTGGTTAGGTGAAAAAACTTAGTGTTCCGATCTCCTTCCTTTAGCCAGGTGATCCTCGATCTTTGCCTCCAAAATTTTTCTTCCTTATTAATAATGTTATGAATTTCAGACAGGGTCTTGAGCTCCGAAACCCTGTTGGTCTCAGTGTAACCTTCCTTCTGAATGCAATCTTGGATAATAGTTAGATTATCAAATAACTCTTTCTTTTCATGGAAGATATGACCAAAATCAGACTTGTTCCAAATTTTAATCATCCTCTTCACATTGCTAAGTTTTCTGGTGACTCTGAACATGGCTGAGCCCTCCACCTCTATCCCCCACCATTTCTTGATATTATCCAGGAGGTCAGGGTGAGAGGTCCACATTTTCTCAAACCTGAAAGGATGGTATCTCCTGTGTACCAGAGGGGAAACTAAAAGAGAAATGGAAGAGTGGTCCGAACCAATTATGGGAAGCAGAGATAGTTTGCAGCTGAAGGATTGAAGCCAGTCTGAAGATATAAGAGCTCTATCCAGCCTAACCTGAATGCAATCATGGCCTTTTCTCTTGTTTGACCAGGTAAAGGATCCGCCCTTAAGCTCTACGTCCATAAGGGCCAGATTATTTATGAAGTTAGAAAGATCCTGTTTACTTTCCCAATCCGGGGGCATACCTCCCTTTTTCTCTTTATCTTCTAGCGGTGTGTTAAAGTCTCCCATGATTATACCTTTCTTAATGTCACAATCTTGCACCATATTACCAACTTTGGTCCAGAAGTTTTTTCTATCTCTCTTATTATTGGGGGCGTAAATATTCACTAAAAACCAGGAATCATTGGTGTGCAAATGTTGAACTCTGCAGAAAAGAATGTTATCTTCATCATACTCAACTACTATATTGAAATACTTATCATTGAAAAGTAACAGCAGTCCTCCAGACGCTCCTTTAGAGTTAGAGGCTATGCCCTTCATGCTATTGTTGAACTTAATATTTTCCATCCTTTCCTTCTTCATTTTAGTTTCCTGGATTAGAAACACATCAGGCCTTTGGTCCCTTATCATATTTCTAATAACTTCTTGCTTGTGGATTCCATTGAGTCCACGAATATTCCAAGATAAGATCTTCATGATTTAACTACTGAACATGCTTCCTGGATGGTGCGCTGCGTACCATCCTTAATGTTTCTTCTGGCTTCCTCTTTCCTGATTTCATTCTTGTTTTTCCTTCCCACTAGGTTAGATTTGTGGCCGAGATCAGCCTTGGCCATGCTTTTAGTTGAAGGGGGAGATACCGGAGAAGGGTCCCTGCTATTCTTCTTCTTTCTACTCCTGACTTCTGTCCAGGGATTCTCTTCTCCCTCTAGTCCTTTGTCCAACCAAGCATCAAGTCTTGCCAAATCTTCCTTTGTCGATGCAGACAGCCTCTCTATGATTCTGTTTACTGTTGAAGGGGGGGGACAACACACCGGGTTAGGGTCCTGGGACATGGGTTCCCCCTCCTTTAGTTCTTCCATGGAGTTCGGGACAAAGGATAGTTTCAAGTCATCCTCCTGAGAATCCATAGGGGGAAGAGTCATATTTTCACCTGTCTCCTCAGGTTTCTTCTCAGATTCCTTCGCATTGGGGAGAGGTGTTGAATCGTCTTTCACTCCTTTCTCTTCTCCCCCTCCTACATTTCCAGTCGCCCGAGGAGGCCCTGATTCCTCTTGGGGCGCATTAGGAGCAGTATTTGTTTTTCCTTCTGCCTCTCCATTTGCCTTGACTTGCGATGCTTTTTTCCTCCATTCTTTTTTGGGATCTAGAGAATCTTTTATCCCTCCTTGTGGACGAGCCTTTCCCACCATACTCTTCCCTTTGAAAAGTGGGCATGATCCAGCCTTGTGGCCAGCCTTCTTACAATGGAAACAAGCAAAAGGCACACTTTCATAGTCAATCTTTTGAGATCTGTTTCCCAGACGAGATTGTAGTTCTAAAACTTGAGGCATGTCCTGGCCTTCGATGACTCCTACACAGATTCTTGCGTAGTTCAATCTTTTCTTAGCTGCTGTGACAGGGTCAATGGAGAGGAGCTCTCCAAAGGTCTTGGCTATGCCATCAAAGACATCCTCATGCCAATATTCCAAAGGAAGTTCCGGAAGTCTTAACCAAACTGGAACCTGATATTGGAAATCATTGTTCAAATCCAATTTGGATGTCCATTTTTGCAATATTAGGTTGGATCTGCCCAAAGACCAGTTCCCAGCACATAGTATACGAGAAAAATCTTCCGAGCAAGAGAACTCGAAAGACATGAAGCCTTTGGCCATAGCAGTCACTTCTACATGCCCTTTAAGGTCCCATTTTCTCCTGGTAAATGTCCTCACTACATCAATATTAGGTCTTGGCCCTACAAATTTTCCTACCAGAGTGTTCGCCATGCTTAGGATATTGTGGTCAATAATTTTCCTAGGGATTTCCAGAGCAAAAATGCCTTTCTCCTTATCAGATTTGTCAATGACTTTTGGGAAAGACGATTTACTTGATGGTTTTATCCCGAATAGATTCGACCAGCGTCCCCATGCCCCAGACGGCCCACTGCCCACATGGGGGGGAGGGGGAATCTTCTCACTTGGATGGGGCATCATAACCCGTGGGTCCCCATCCTTTGAGGCATCCTCATCTTTCCCCTCCGTTTCCTGCCCTGCGCTTGCTGCATGCCCTCCTGCAGACGTGCTCTCCTGTCTCCCGCCTTTCTCCAAATTGGAAACAACGTGATTCGAATTGCAGTTCTCGCTCGCTCCATCCCTCTCTCTCACCGTGCCCATCCCTCAAAGAATAGTTGGCTGATATTCAATTGATATGATGGTTATATTGTTGGTGACAATAGAGAATGAAGATATATTTTCTTACAAAGCATGGAGTATAAAGGGGGATAATTTTTATATAGAATTTAAATATATATATATATATATATATATATATATATATATATATATATATATATATATATATATAAACAAGAAAGTAAGGAAGACAAAGATGATATCAAGTACATAAAGAGGAAGAAGTTTCTAATATATTTCTAATTTATCAATTAAATTGAGAGTGAAAAGTAAACCAAGAGAAGATCCTATTTGGGACATCATAGATATATTAATATCAACAATGGAAAGAGGTATATGATTAAAGGATAAACACATCAATGTGGAATGAGAGAGCAAGACCATCATGCACTCCTACATCATCATCCCATCATACAAGGTAATGAGGTAAATTATATGTTTTCTTCATATATTATGAAATAATTGTTATTATTGACACATTTTGTTATTGTGATGGTTTAAATACTTCTATCAATAGTTCTAATCAAATAATTACAAGGAAATGACATTGATTTTCAAGTTGACAATAACCAAAGAATGTTGTTAAAAGGTCATCATCTTCCAAGATAAGGTAAGGCTTGCGGTGGAATGGGCTAGGTGACATCACTCGAGGTACTAGATAAAGCCTATGGGTACCGGGTAAGGCCTTGATGATGGGATATCTCAGGGTACATCATACAAAGGCGCTATCTTGGAGATGATGGTCGGAGAGAGATAACGGTAATGAGGGAGAACGGTGAGGCCCATTGATTGGGTAATAGGTCACCCCATTATGGTTTCTCCTCCTATAATTGAATGATAAGATTAACTATTTGATATTTAAAAGATTATGCTTGAAAAGACTTCTTATTGAAAAATAGTTAATAGAATCACCTTAAGATCATGATTCTCTAAGTCGAGATAAGGCCTGCGGTGGAATGGACTAGGGGACATCATGCGAGGTACCAGATAAAGCTTACGGGTACCGGGTAAGGCCTCGGTGATGGGACATCTCAGGGTACATCATACAAAGGCACCTTCTTGGAAATGATGATCAGAGGAAGGTAACAATAATGAGGGAGAATGGTGAGGACCACACGTTGGGTAACAAGGCACCCTATTATGGTTCCTCCTCCCATATTTAGAAAATGATGAGTTAATAAATGGATTGAGACTATAAATACCCTATCAAGGGATTGATTTATATATAATGTGTACTAATGATTTTTTTTGGTTGCAGGGTCACAATTAAGGAAATGCATAATGTGTGTCTTATGTGTTTGCATCGTGTTTGCTTCGTGTCTTCATCTGTCTGCATTGTGTCTACTTCGTGTTTTCATGATCTGTCTACATTGTGTATGGTTCGTGTTTTCATTCATTGAGATGTATATTTCATAAATATTTTAGGACTTTGGTATACAAATATGTCTGTATCTATGAAGGAGTTTGTATGTGAATGATTTTGCTTGAGGACAAGCAAATTCGAGAGGGGATGGCTGTGATATCCCCATTTCAGTATATGATTTTATTATAAAGAGTATATAATATTAGTAATCGATAATATTGTAATTATATTAAGATACAAATACGAATTGTTATATAATTATACATATAAATATATATATATATATATTATCATAAATTTAATTGGATATTTATATGTCATAGATAATTAATATATATCTATATGACAATAGCATATTATATTATATCTTTGTCATTTATTAAAATAATAGTTATGTAAATTCATATGTAATATATATAATCATATATTATTATAATGTAAATAATATTAATATATTATTAATATATAATATATAATCATATATAATTAAATAATATAACTACCTTATTAAATTAATGAAAAGGCACATCTCTACAAAATAGTGATATATAAATGAGATATCACATGATTGAATAGGGTATCAGAAGAAATACTATCAAATTATACAAATAAAATGTTAAATCTAAAGATGCCCCAAAAATTGGACATTACAAATAAGTTGACTTGCTGCACTTGCTTACATTGTTTCCATCTACGAGACAGGGAATCCCATTTCTCAGGTGTACTTATAACAATCTGACGTTTCACAAGTAACTTCAAATCAGTCGCAGTCTCACCTGTCAGTTCAACTACTTTCCAACCTAGACGTTTCCCAAACTTTTTCTCCCATTCACAATATTTTTCCTTTGCAAGTGCAGCTACAAGAGCAATGTAAATAGATCGAAATGTATTGTCTCCACCTTTTTGATGCAGTCATAGCAAAGCAAACTCAACACAAATAGTCTTACCACTTCTAGTGGGTGTTTCAACCAAAATATTATCATCTGAGTTATATAAGATTGTAAATACCTGTATTTGAATAGGATTGAAGTGCCTAAACTGCTGATACAGAGCTTCGTATGAAGGATTTCTTAATGCAGATACAGGAAGTGGCTGCAAATCTAATAATTTAGTTGGAGGTGGATATTTCTTTGGTAGAATAAGATATCTAAATGAAACTAGAAAAATAGTTTGTGATCCTAGCCATTTGTCAGATACAACACGAATAAAATATTGGGATGGAAGAGGTTCATGTATTGGGACAATGAAGCTAAGGTTATGAATCTTTAAACAAGTATATAACATGTGTGTTTATATTCAAGCAAATGCTAAGTTTTAAACATATATAACATTTTCCAATAGGTCTTCAAGAAGCTCACTATTATGAACAATTATACATTAATTAGAGACATCAATGATTAATCGCTATGGGATATCCAATTACATTAGGAAAAGATGATTATAAATCTTATGTTTTAAGTAATTTTTCTTGTTTTGTAACCTATTATTGTTAAAACACTTAATGCAGTGCATTTTTATGCTATTTAAAGAACAATAAGACGTAGTCCTATAACTGAGATTTACTTTTTGAAGAAGAAATGTTGAAGCATGTGCCAAAAAATCTAGTTGTCCATGTGCAGGGGGCATTTTTTCTTGCTTTCTTCCCATTGCCTACATCAAACCTGGGCATCATGTCCTGATTCACATTAATATACACTTTACAGTTGATCCAGAGATTGATTGATGGATGAGAGGGTCTCTGCAAGGCCCTTTGAAAATACTGGTGTTGTAGCTTCAAATGTTGATCTAACAATATTGTGAATGACTTCTATTTCCATTGCAATCTATATCAAGTTATCAGACTCCCTTATATTTGTGATAGTAGGAATTAAGAATGCATTTGAAGGAGTTGAGGAACACATTGTAGGAGTCACCAAAGGTGTTATACATCCATCTTAAGAGAGCAAGTTTGGAACCAGGCCAATGTTTTTTTTTAAAAATTTGAGCATACAACTGAAGCTTGTGTAGGGACTACACACAATTCTAACATAACCATGTAATACTTTCATTATTTTTTGCTAATAGGATCAAAAAAATTTCATCTGAGGTTAATCTTCACTGTATGATTTACTATTATTTGAAATATATTCTTCCATGGGCAGGCAGTAGTTAGGAATCTGGTTGTAAGATGACCGTCATAATATTGGATGACATATGGGTTTCAGTACTCTTGATGGTTAAATAGGAAGATAATGGAACAACTTCTCTAGAGTTATTGAGGATGCTAGTAAGGAGTCATACATGTAAGGGATGCTAGGAAGTAGTTATGTATGGCGATGGCTACTTTTTATCATCAGACTCAAACTAGATGCCCAAATAGCATATGGGAGTCCCTATGTGGAAGCATGGAATCTAATGTCCCTTAAAATTAATGTTTGAATTTTGATAATTTGTTTGATCTCCAACCCCACATGAACTTTCAATTTGATTTATCTAACACAAATATCATCTATTAAGGTTATATAATATATAAGCATATTTTATCCATGTTTCCATGCTTATATTTTAAGTTTTCCTATATATTATAAAGTTTCTCTACTTTTAATACAGTTGTCCCCACTGCAGTCCCTTGTTGTCCCCTGCTCTAGGATTAAAATTCATCCCAGAAATTCATTTTCCTGTTCCCCCATCCCCCCTTCATGGAACCTTGTGGTGAGATAGGTTTGGACCCAAAGCATATTCCTTTGTTCTCAATCTGGGCTGTGGAAATAAATTTATTAAGATGGTCAAATAATATCTAATTCTTAGCATCTCTGAATATGGTTGTGTTTTTCTATAAAGTTATTTTCCATTTAATTATTTTAGTTTCCAACAACATACTATGCGGGAGTTACAAGGTGACTTCTAAGACGATTTTATGTTGAAAAAGTGGTGTGCTACTTTGGACTGGAACCTTTAATAACACTTTCTATTTCGGTAATGATGTTAGCTTATGTGAATCAATAGGATTTGAGACCTCCTTTGTGCTATAAATTGAGGCATATGGACATTAGAAGACTGCCCTTTTTTTGATATGTTTGTCGGGCTTATTGCTTAGCTATTGATTTGTGCTGAATCTGTTTAGTCTTTTTGGCTAGTTTTTTTTGGGGACTTAAATAGCAGTATAGAGTAAACATTGGGTCAATTTTAGAGAACTTCTCATTGGCTACTATATATTGCTGCAGGTTATTTGCAAGCGGTTGCATGCTATTGTTGATTAATGTAGCCTAGCATGTTTTGTCGACAAGAATCCAACAATTTCAGTGTGGTGAGTTCTTTATAAACTTTTTTTTGTAGAACTGGCCAATGGTTGCATTCGTTAGAGAATTTACACAATATTATCAGCCTATGGAATTTAAATTCAAATATAAAGGGAAAGATATGGTGTCTAAAGAAATTTTTGATTAATTAGTATGAGTGGTCGCTCCTAAGGGATGGAGAGGACTCTCCACAAGGGACAAATTGCATAGGTAACCAACTACTCTCTAGTAAAAAGCATGCCTACTAGGTAAGCTTCATTTGTCATAATAAAATTCATATAATATTGGATAGCCATAATGTGCTATTTAGTAATTTGTCTCTAGGAACTATTGGATAGGGTATTTCAATGCATCATAGAGTTTGAAATAGGTTCTAAGATTGTCATGAACATCCTTTACTACCATTCACAGATGTACAAAGAAGAAAAAGAAAACATTACAAAGCAATTACTGGAGATGGATTACATCAGGCCAAGTTCTAGCTCTTTTGAATCATATGTGGTGCTTCTAAAGAGAAAAGATGGTATGTGAGATGTGCATAGACCACAAAACCTTGAGCGGGAAAATCATCAAGAATAGGTATTTGTCTACCATCAAGAATAGATATATGTCTCTCACGATGAATGGCTTATCAATGAGTTGCATGGAGCAATTATTGATGAGTTGCATGGAGCAATCTATTTTTTAAAGATTGATCTCAAGTTAGGATATCATTAAATCCATGTGTGCAATGAGGATGTGCAAAAGACAACATTTAGATTCTATTTTGGGTACTACGAGTTTTGGTCATGGCTTATGGCTGATAAATGCTCTAATGACTTTCTTGTCATGTACCCATTGCCAATCAATAATCAAGTAAGATTTTTTTTTTTGATGATATATTGATTTACACATAACATAGCAATACCATCTAAAGCATTTAAATATAGCTCTTGGAATAGTAGAGCAATAGGATATTTTTAAAGAAGTGGGCTAGTGCTAGGTTGGGGTTATAAATTTTCTCTACTTGTGCCTTGTTATTAGTGCTCAAAGTTTTTAGGTGGATCAATAAAAAATCCAAACCATTTTGGATTGGCCTCTTACTAATTGAATTGACATGGTTAAGGGGATGCTTTGGCCTTTATAGTTAATGTAGGAGGTTTGTTAGGTTTTGACTCTCAACCAAAAGCTCCCATAACTAATATGATTAGAAAGTGAAAATTCTCATGGGAGTGACATTTCCCAAGAGGTCTTCAAGAAGCTCATGGAGGTAACGAATTCATGCTCTATATTATGATTACCATCCAAATTTCTCACAACAATTTGTTGTATAGTGTGGTGCATTAGAAGAGATAACTGATATGATTCTAGAAAATTGAAAGACTTTAAAAAGGGGTTCTCCATATATGACAAAGAGATGCTCATTATCATGCATAATGAGAAAGAAGAAGAGACAAAAACTAGTGCTTCCCTAATAAAAAAGTGTTTATAGAGAAAGAAGAAGAGAACATACCCAAGATCTAGTGTTGCTCTTGAGAATGGTGATGTTAACTTCAAAGGCTTCAGATAAAACAACTCCTCTTCTTAATTGATAACTCTTTGTGTGTGATATCTTCTTACCTACTACCAATGAACATGACATTGTAAGAAGACTTTGAACAAAGATAATATTTCATGAATATCACCATGTGTTTCTACACATTTTGGCAATTGATGATGTAATAATGCCTACAATACTTCACCATATAACACCAATCTTGCCTTTCGTGCCATAAAATCTCAAGATTTTCAATCTATGTGCATTATCCCTCAAAAAGGTTTCTCTTTGATTGTATGAAATTTGATAATCTATAGTTTCAGCCAGAGCTACTATTGTTTTTTTATTGTACTTTTGACATACCCATAAGGGCAAATAGGAGAGTGCAAAGAGAGCTACTAGATTACTGCATGTAATTTGCCAAAGAGCATAAACTTATTGAATCCACTTCATTTATGAGTTTCCACATATCAATATTATCTCTTGTATAAAAATTTATATGGACCATAACTATTTAATTACTTTTAAATTTGGATGTTGTTAGTGAAAAGAGGATTTAATATAATACATAATTGTGCACTAATTCCATGTTTCCCATAAATTCTGTCCTACACATAATAACCATTTTTAAAGACAGTAATAAGGAGGTCTTGAAGCCACCTGTGAGGGTTTAATAGACATTGTATAAGAGGGATTAACAACAAAGACTATATTAAGAGGGATTGGACTTAAAAACAGAAAAAGAAGCATTTATATCTCTAAATTATTAGAGGATTGAACAAAGACCATATAATTTTGGAGCTTCTGAGATGGAGTTCTAAATGTATAAAAGACAATACCCCCACTTCCATTAGCAGATCTATGCACAAATATAAATTCTTGCCAAACAAAGCAGATTTTGAGCTTCCACTATGATAGAGGTAGATCATAGAATCACAGTTTCCAATACTTCAGTGGGTTTGAATGAGCTTGATCTCTACACCAAACTCAAAAATCCAGAAATGTTGTGATGAAAGAATCCAAATTGCTTTGCATGCAGATTAAATTTTCTTGAAAGTTGTGGAATGCCCTTTCAACAAATCCATTTTGCCTATATCATGCAAATCTGTTATACACATTCCTTGCAAGCTATGTTAAGACCAGTTTTCCACATTTTACACTTCAACAAACTGTGGATGTGAACGAGATTGAAAAAAAGGTAAGTGGCAACAGGATGAACGGGAACTGCAACATGATAAATGGAAAATAAATAAAAAGTTTGGTTGGATGAGAAAGGTCTAGATGTAAAAGGAAACTAATCAAGTGGTCCTCAATCAAACTAGTCACACTGAAAGAACTTGCAAATAAGATATTATTAACCACAATTCAACAATTCCTTTTGAGCAATTATTTTTCATCATTGAGCCATTTTATTTTTAAAAATGGGTATGTCCAGGTCAATATATTGACATATCAAGATGGAATATTCCCTTTTCATTCAACAAGCACTTATAAGACTAAGAATGTTAGCCAATCCATCTAAGCATATGGGTATTAAGGGTTGAGATATGTGTAGCGGTAGTCATGAACATTGATTTTTCTTTGCATTTTTTCTGCATTTGATACTTTTCTTATAGGTGGACATGTCTATCATAGACATCCCACATGTCTGTCCTTAGACTTCATGGCAAAAACCCTACAAACGACACACAAAAAATAAGGACATGAACCATCCAAACATCTCTAATAGCTTGTGGATATCCCAAAGATGCATAAGTGCATGACTTGTGAAAGCCAAAAAGATAAGAATAACTTGTATAACAAGTGAATAACCAAAATGATTTTATGTCTGTGTTATGTTTGACAATGATAATGATATTTGGATTCAAGTATGAGGAAATTTGTATCAATCAATTCATTAAATATCATTTGAATACAAAGAATATTTTAAGAGATTCAAGAGCATAATTATAAGCCAAATTTGTGGAAGACCTAAACCAGACCTAAGTGAAAAGACATGTGGAGGCTTATTTTGAATATGATGAGCAGATCTAAGGCATAATTTTTATGAAGGTATATTCCAAGTTTAGAGCATTTATTGAAAAACACTATTTCAAATCTTAGTGGATTATTCAGAAGTACAAGGCAAATTTGTTAAAGACCTTGAAGGAAATCTAAGGCAAATCTACCTACATTATAAACACTTTGCATTTCAAAGGTTAGTTCCTTTTGCATTGCAGGATTTGAGGTTGGTGTCTCTTGCTAATTGAGCCTACAAATTTGTTTGAAGTTATATACATACATACATATGTGTGTGTGTACATACACACACACTTCACCTACAAGGATTTCCATGCTAAATAGTATATGCATTTTGTCTTCTTTTGTTAGACATCAACTATGTGAATGCTTTCTACATTGCTTTCAGTTGACTAATAATAAAAGTTGAGAAAGTTGATCATATAAAATAAAAGGATCATGGTTGGGACCCATAGGAAAAGGTAAAGACATTATTTTTACAAAAAACATGTGACCATGATAGATGGAAAGTTCCAAACTTTTAAGGATAAAATAAAATCTCGATTTGAAATGAATGGATTGAAATGGGTAAAGGACATAGAGGGATCACAAACCTACTAACTATAATGTGGATTTTAATTGTAAAAGTAGAAAAAGAAGACCCAAATAAACAATTCATAAGGCTGAAAATAAGAGAGATGAAGTAATAATCAGTTTGGTTGTTTGTTACTTTACTCCAGAAAGATTGGAAGTTCTACAAGAAGATAAGTATAGATAAAAATGACTCTATGCTGCATTAAAAAAATGCATTTTTTTACTTTCAACACTCTAGGAGAAACAATTGTAGTTGGCAATTTTAATGCTAGGACAGAAAACAATCAATATATTCAGTGTGGAGTTATATAGGTGGGAACAAAAACCCTCTATGGCTATAGGAAAAATAGGATCACTTTTGGAAAAGGGCTTCACATGATGAGAATGGGAGTATATTGTACTTTGGAGAAAATTTGTTAGGCCTCTGTAGTTTATGGAATGATTATCTATAATGGCATGAAAAATTGGTCGAGGTCTAGTGGAATCACTTGTAAAACCTACCATTCTTCAATTTAGCTAATGAGGAATTGTGCTTCTCATCCTTGCAAGATTATGCCTATTTAAAAACTGAAAAACTCAGTGCAGCCTTGACTATTGATCACCTGATACAACATCTAGATCAAAAACATAAATCAAATTAGATATTTGCATTCAATGCTAACCTCAAATGATAATATATGATGTGTACATACATTATAATTATGTTTGTTTTAAGTTTACTGGGGTCTCAAGGAGTTTTAGATTCAATTTAGGTCTCAAGGAGCTTTCCTTGTACTTTGTAGACTGGTTGTACTTTACACACAATTTTGTTTTGTGTTGTCACAAAAAAGACAAATTAAAATGCTAGTTGTTGCTACTTGATGATAGTTAAATAAATGAAATCTAGATGCCTTAAGGATCTAATGAACAAGATACAAAAGGGGTTTTGATTTGATAGCCTATTTCACATGAACAAATCAATTTGAGAAAAAACTACGCAATCACAGTTGAAAAATCCAGATAGAAAATCTAGCAATAAACATAAGTTAAAAAAATTGACTGTAAAGTTTTAGCTCACAGTATCACTATTTAAATTGTATACTACTTCAACAACTTTTGTTTTGAAGGATCTATGTTGATTCTCTGCAATGTGCTTTTCTATCTCTCCTTTCAAATACCACTCTATCTATACTCTAGCAATTATGTGCTAATGACTTAATGGCTTTTCAAAACAATGAAAAAAAGAAAAAGAAAATATTAGAATCTGTCAATAGATACAAACTGTTTATGAGGAGATTTTCTTACAGAAGTTATACTGTAATGAAGCTATTTATAAAGGTGCAAGCACTAACTATTTGAATAGTTCATGCATACAGACAAATATTTGGACACCAATACATCCCTAAGGATCTTTTAGAGAAACATTAGAAAACAATCATTCATGTTGACTTTAGAATATAGAAAGCATGTACTCACCCAACAATGTATATTCTCGGGTAAACAATAGAATCAAGACCTGCATGCTTAATGAGCTCAGATTCAAGCATTCTCAGAGCCTCTAGAATCCAATTCAAGAATTTCATGTAGATTCTCCAGTCTAAATTAATGAATCTCCCTGTTGATGTCCTCAAATTGATTGGATTGTGCCTCAACCCTTTCAAGTACCATTTTGGGAAGTAAACCCTATCATTTATAGGCTACAATCAGAGAATTGCAAATGCCAACAAGAAAACCAAAGCAGTGAAAAGGTGTAGTCTTGCAACAACTCCAATATCCTACAGCGTTGCCATCTACTATAATAATGGTGTACTCTACACCCTGGAAATTTGATCAGGAAAAATGCACTTTAGAGTGCTTTTTCAAAATGTATCTAGCCATAAAGCAATCATTTAAAATGACAATAATGACTAAAAAATACAAAAAAGCCTATTAATTAAACTAAATGGAAATTACATGGGATTTATCCCAATTCCCAATTAGTCAAACAATCAATAATCATTCAGGGGAAATGCAATAATTTTGCATACTAGATGAGGATAGTTACTGGGGAAATGGATAAAAGATAATATCTAGCTAGAAAAGAAGAATTCATCTTTTGATGCTTTTAGAAAAGAATTATAATGAAATTGAATTGAATTTATAAAGGATGTGTGAATAGTCTCATACAACAACCATTAAAATTTTCATTAGATAATCAACCTTATAACATAATCCTAAGAATATGCACCAACAACAGAATCCATCTTCATAAATGTAGACAATAGCAACCAGTTCAAAAAAATTTAAATGTTTTCTCAATTAAAAAGTTCAAATTATTCAATCACTATCATTATTGAATGAATTTACCATTATTTTGAGGTTGTTGTTGCACTAGTTAATTTAAAACATTATTTTCTTAATTTTCCATTACTGTCACATTAATGCTTTAATAGGAATGGCAGTCATTCCATGAAAGTAAAGGCCTAACCTTCATGGAATGACATGGTCTAACCTATATCATAGTTTATTAACATCTCAAATGCAGATTCGTGGGTGAGCAGGGTGATCACATTGAAGAATAGTTAAGGAAAAACAATGAAATGTTGGATCGGGTGTAGCAGTAATTAATCTAGCCAAACAAAGAGTATGTTTTATGTTTGGGAACATTGTATAATTTTTAGTTGATGGTGAATCCATCCCCAATTTGGTTTAGAAGGGTGTGGAACCAAGAGATTGAGGAGGCCCTAGAAAACAAGGGTTTGAAGACAAATTTGAGGGTTTTGCATTTGCAGGGTACTGAAGTGTAATTCCTTTGGGATTTGGTCAATTTAAGACATAACTAGGCTCTTTCTAGGAATTGGGATTGATAGGAGATCATCAAAGGGTACGTCCTTTGTTAAATTGGCTAATTTTGTGCATTAAAATAGGGCATATGTTATAGATAGTGGGTTTGGTCCAAAGAAGTCATATAAAAACTTTTGATATGTTGAAGAACTTCATAAAGGGTGTCTAAAAATATCATTGTCTTACTTAGTGCCTTCAGAAAAGAAAGAGTTATTCCCATTTCAAGTATGTAGCAGGGTTAGTAGGCAGAAAATTGAGCTTTTGGAGTAGTTTGAGGAAGTGTTGTGGGAATTGGGGTATTTGGACTACGTTGGAACCTTAGAATCCGTTGAATCCAAGTAATTGGGAGTTTGATAACTCTGGTTGGTAAACTTAATTTTTGCTTCGAGGATTGAACCATGTAGGTTTTGAGTCAAATGCATTGACCCATGTTTCATGAGTTCTGGTTCACAAGAACCCATCTCTCATGAAAATGAAATGAACACTACACTCATTGCATCTAGGTGAGAAATCATGATGAAGAGGCCATTATTTAATCTTAGCACCCATGTTTCTTCAAGCTTAATATTTTTGTGGTTTTGCATTGAGAAATCATGATAAAGAGATGTCCTAAGCAAGAACTAATACACATGTTCCCATGGGAGTACTTTATCTATGCCTGTAAATGGTAATCAAATACTTACCAAAGCACATGACATAAATAGGTCTAATGAGTGTCCCTCAGTAAGGAGCACAGTGCAAGTATCAGAAGATGAAGCTATTGCTTTCTCTGGTATGTAGGTTGCAGGCAAGGATGCAAAAATAGAGGTGTGTGATTCTAGGAAAGAAAGTTCATGGCCAACAGCTGCTGACAATTTATTGAATAGCAAGATAGGTTAGGGCAGTGTCAGTTTTTGGAGTGTTTGGACACGGTCAGTAGAATTCCTAATGGAAAGGGGATGTAGAGTTAGCATTGGTGAGGTCCTATGCATTGGTAATGTTTTCTTGTTAATTAGGCTTATGAATCAGATTGGTCATGTGCTGGAACATTTATCTAAAGGAACCATTTTGGAAATGATGCAAGCTCTTAAAGATTTCTTGTTGAAGCAAAAATTCTTGGGTTCAGTACTCCCCTGGATTCAACACATGATTTATCCAATGAACCTGTACTAATAGGATTTGTATTCTTTTATTTTGGTATAATGATAATTATAGTTTATTTCTTCAGCTAAAGGTTATGATTTTTTGTTAATTTCGAAGATTATATTGGTGTAGTCCCTTAAAATAATTACTATGACTACATCATTTACATGTCATCCTCCATCTCTCTATTATCAAGAAATTGTAAGAGGTCTTCTTAAATATTATATCCCTAAACATTTGCATGATTGTCATGGAGACTGGTCCAGATCAATGGTGGGGTTTACTAATTTTTGTTTCAAATCTAGGATATCTTTTGTGCCCAACATTTAATTTTATTTTCTCCAATTTTTTGCACAATTATCCAAACCAAAGCACCATTTTGAAAGAAATAACCAATATAAGTTTCTTATATTATTTAATTTATATTATATTTTTTCTTGATGCTCAGGTTGTTGACTTGATCACAAGCAATGGCGCAAATTATCTAGGCCTCTCTCTTGATGTAAAGAAAGACATGTTATCAGCATTACAAGAAGCTTCATCAAAGCATTTTTCTAATTCTTCAAATAGAAACTTCATTGCACAGAGTGCATCCAAGTTGTTTGTTCTTTGGATGGTGGACTCATTGAAAGGTAGGTAATCAAAGGAGCAAAAAATATTTTTCATGTCAACACTTCTCTTTCTTCCGATGGAGATTGAAAAAAATGAGTTGAGAGCTTCTCTATGTTATCTTCTTTAGGCATGCAAATGTCCCAATTGAACACTCACTTCCACCAAAGAGTATTTTGTTCCTTTTTCATAGACACCAGTCTGCTATCTCATGACAATTTTGAGATTTCGTAAGCATTTTAGCAGCTTAGTAAATTTTTTTGTCATATTATAAGAGATGGAGAACTAATTGCTAGATCAAATATGTGGACGTGTTCCACTTTTGAATTGTAAATAATTCTTCATTAGTAAGCATGTAGTTGAGAATGGGATTGAAGAGCTATGACAGTTGGAGATATTCAATAGGAAGATGTTACAGTAAAAGTTCATTTGCTAAATTGAAAGATAGAAGAGGTTCAGATCTAGATCACGGATCAAGATACAAAGATACAAAGATACAGAGATTTGGTTACACAATTGACAAAATTGAAATGGGATTGAAGAGCTATGACAGTAGAAGATATTAAGCAGGAAGATGTAAAATTTGGATCTATGGTACTTGGCTACAAAGCTAACAAGAGCAGCAGGATAAATTCTATTTCTACTACCACTTTACAGTGCCTTAGGATGTTGAAGGAGAATCTTGAGAGAGCAGTTGATGGAGAATTATAAGAAGATTAAGAAGGATATTTGTCAAAAAAAACTACTCATGAAACATGGGTCAATGAAATTGACTCAAAAACTATATTATCATGAAAATTTTTGTACCTAAACGTTTGCAAAAATTGGTGTTACTCCTCTATCACAACATCCTTTTTGCAAAAAATTTGTCATCTCCAAGACTATTATAGAAGTTCACCTTTTAACTTCATCATAACAATTGTATTGGTTACACAAACACTAATTATTGATATTACATATGTATACTTATTTTATCAATTTCTTACATATGTAGACATTGGATAGAGATTTTGAAAAGATATATAAGCTAGTTTATATTGAATTTGTCCCAAATTGGAAAAGGGTGATTCCAACATTAATGTGTTATGTAATTGGTACGTACATATTTAAACTAAACAATAATTAAATATTATCAAATAGGTGAAACTTGGAAAGAAACCCATGCATTGATGAACTTATAATCCAAATGCCTATAAATTTCAATAAGTTAACCTTAAAATTGGATGCAGGTAACAATCACACATATTTTTTCCTAGTGCAGAGCATACATAAATTCAAAATACTCAAGCATTACTTACCACTACAAAATCAACAAATGCAATATGGGTTGCATGAGCAGAATTTCCAAGTAGTCTTAAACGAGAAACTTGAATGCAGGCTTTATGATGCAGGAGCATCCAGAGGTATAAGGGCAATCCTGTGTCACCCAAAAAAATGTACTTAGACTTAGTTTCTATTTTATGTCTTTGCATTTTTGGATACCCATTTGGCTCAAATAAAGGTTCCAACTCTCATAGTTCAACTATCAGTGCATTTAAAAATCCCGAAAAAATAGGAGCATGCAATTTGACCATCATTTTAGTGACCTAGAAGGTGTGACTTGGCCATATGAATGTAATCGAGATTTAGAGAATTTCAAAAAAAGAATCAGGTCAAAAGGCCCCACGGTTTGAAAGTTATTGCAGTTTTTTGAGTTTTGGAGACCCCCTAAGAATGCTTCAAAGTCAAGTTTGGGGCATTAAATGACCTCAAAAAGGGCCAAAAAATGGGAGACGAGCAAAGCTGGTCCATAGGGCTATAGAGCGCTTTGAGAGCTTTCCGAAAATGTAAACGGTTCGTCAATCGAAGTTACGGTTCAAAAGTTATGCCTCTCAGAAGTTCGGCTACCGTTTCTGGATTCTTCTAGAATTGCACCGACTTCTAACGCAGCTTCCGGAACCTTCTATTTTGTCGGTGGATGCCTACTAGCACTTTCTAGAATGTACTCCTAGTCCTTAACCCTCCGGGGTCTATTTAAGGAGATTTCTGGCATTGTAAAAGGCAGTTCGGATTGGAGCTTGAGAGGAGGTGCTAAAAGGAGAAATATTCTCCAGATTTATGCTATTGTAAGCCCGCAGGGCATATTTTGAGTTTATTTTCTCTGCACTGTTTGTACCAGCTTATTTTCTCAGTTAATATAATTTCCCCTTTCTATTGTGTCTATTCTGGTTGTTGGGTTGTGTCCCCATCACTTTAAAAAAAATCATTGGCCAAGTTGAAAGTTTTCTCAAAAGTATCGAATAAAAAAGAGAAGGATGTTGTCCTAGCACCCACCTCACCACAAAGTGATTCAAAAAACATTCGTACGTCTGCTTGAGAAACCTGCAAAGCAATTGAGAACCTACCATTAACTAGTGATCCACACAACTATTATAACAGTATCAAAATGGCACAATTCAATGCAACTTTGACTTAGATATCACACACTAAATGTCACTGAATCACTAAACCTCACCTTTTTGTCAATGTTTGTATAGTATATTGTGCAAGCACACATCTCCTGCTCATCTTCAGACTGCAAATATAAATTAAAACAAATGAAATCCACAAACTACAGCTACAATGCATCCTCATAGTCATTTAGATTCATTTGCATCACAAAAATATTATAGGTATATTTACCAGCTAGAAAATTAAAATTAATTCCACCCTGACTCCTGCCACAAAATCTCGTGCTTTATATAAATAAAAATAAAAAGGATTGATCACATCTCTAACTTTTGGAAGATATGTAGGGTTAACTGGAAGAATTGCAATCTTTAAAGGAAGGATCCTGATAGGATAATATCCCAGCATGGTTACTGCAAGGCTCAAAGCTCTTCTTGCACCCTCTGCAAGCACAAACAAGTAGAACAATATTGCATTCAAATTACAGTCCCAATGAATGTAAATGTGACCATGCACACAACCAATTAAATTAAACTACACTTAAAAACAAATGTGGGACTCACCTTCATTATGAAACTATACAAAAGCAAATTGAAGAACTGAATTGGGGTCATTGCATATGCGGTAATCAATAACCTTTACATAAAAAAGAAAGTACCCTTTTTAGAAAAACATGTTTCATCAAAGATCCGTGTTGCAAGATTACTAACCAAGTCAGTCAATATGTACCATAACACAAATCAAATAAACACAGGGTACTGGTAAGTATGCTAAGGATTCAGGTGTGAAGATTATGAATATCTTAGTTAAGCATCGGTCGGGTAGGGGGACAAAACCATGTCAAGTCATTTTGGCCCGCATCCTAAAGGAAATAACCAATGAGAAAAAAATTGCTTCAAGGTGCCTTAGAGATATAATTTCCAAGTACTGCCTATATACCACTATTTCTATGGTTCTCACCAAGCTTCATTCATGTAGATCTTGACTTCATTCATTATCTACAGGACCTCCATTAAACTATTCTTCTTGGGCTTTCAGAAATTAGGGGATTTCTTTTCTTTTCCACCTAGCCAAAAATAAATGGGGCGGTCGGCAGGCTTCCAGAGGACCACGAAAGCACAAAAGAGTTCGAGTAAATCCTAGCTTCAGAAAGCACTAACTAAGGACTCAACTTGGCCAATGATTTCTCTAATGCATCAATTACGTTTTCCATGGAAATAGCCAATTGCTCTGAACTAAAATTTTCACTATATTCATAAATAGTTGTCTCTATATTCATTAAATGCTTTACAATCATTAGCAATGAAGATGCATCCACTTTAAGGTCACCAATTTCTTTCCACTTCTACAAAACATGGCACATAAAATTCTATCAACGTCTCTATTTTCCAAATGAAAAGTAACAATTTTGCGTTAAAAAAAATGAGTTAAATTGCAAACCGGCATACTTGTATGACAAGATTCATGCATTCCTACCATTCCCAACAAATAAAAATCCATGTGATCAACTCTATTTTCCATCCAGAAAAGTTCTTTTCTTCATTTCTGATAGAGAAAATGTACCACACCAATTTGTGATAATTGAGAAGGTGCTTCCACTTGCAAGGATGTTTTCTACATCCTGTGGCTAATCCCTAGAAGTACAAAAAGACATCCTCCTCTCCTCTACTATATCTTACAAACAACATCTCTCTTACAAGAATGGGTGAAGTGGGTTTTTCTTCCCCTGGAGTAATGTGTGAGATTAAACATAATAGCATTTTTTGTTGAATGCTTAGAAACAAACAGATTATGAAAGCAAATATAAAATAGAATCGATAACATAAGGTGCGATGCAAATTAAAAGAAATTATAATGAACTGATGTTGTTAGGTGTTATAACACCATCCTTACCCTTCTTAGAAGCTAGATTTTCATTGTCTAATACACCTAACTATATTCTCAAAAATCTTCTTAATTCTTCATCACTGGGATCAGGAAGGTCCAGTGGCAGTTGTATAATTTTCTCTAGATATATCTCTGCCAATTCTTGATTACTTTCCAGAGATTTACTAGCATTCACATTTTTATATTTCCTCATTATTGTTCTTTTTATTAGATGTTTGTCTATTCCTATCACCACGTTGATTTTGCACTTTGCTAGTACAAGATTAACAGCTGATAACACCTATTAAAGATATAAAATTTATTTAGAATGAAATATAATAAAAGATACGCTATAAACTGAGAGTTAAGAAAATTTTTGTTAGATATGATTATGAGAGTTGGAAGTGAACAAATTAGAGTCAATATACCTGCAAGATCATAGATTCCTAGCATCTATCCAAATCATCCACAAAAATGATTATTCAAAGGTTGCTTCCTGAAACAGGGTCTACCTTCGGAGTTTCTATGACCTTTTCATGGCTTCTATCATGGAATATTAGTGATGAGATGAAAAATCTCATAATTAGGCTCCATAGCACCGTGAATAATCTCGTAATCAGGCCCCATAGCACCGTGAAGATGTTCAACACCCAGGCAAAGACAATGAATACACAATGAGCTTTTCTACCAAGTTCATCTTTCAAAAAATAAATATCTGCAATTACCCTTTCTTGATATCCCAATTTTTCTGTATGACTTGACAATGTCACGTATTGCATTAGTTGAGTACTTACAGGCTTTGAAATGCCCATTGCTGACTTTTTTAGAGTCCACACGATTATTACAAGGGCTATTGGCGGCCATGTGTATTTAGCTTTTCCCCATTCCTTTAACTTGTCACTGTCAAACACCACCCATGCAATCCAAGTAAAAGAACCTCCCAAAATTAGTGTGAGGAGAGAGGGAAAGAAAATTTCAATCCATAGAGCATTTTTATTCTTAGAGAAATCATTGTCCCAAGCACTAATTGAGGATTCAAGTGTTACACAAAAGAAAACAATGCAGAAGAAAACCTTTACACAGCTCCAACTCCTTCGCATGCTCAAACATCAACAAAATAAAAAATGTTTTTCATGTTGAAGTTAAGCCCATGTTGGTCAAAATTTTGATCAACATGGGGTTAGATTTTTAAAAAGAGGATTTTTTCCTTCTCCAATCTAACCAACGTAAACCTTTTTAATTGATGGTCAAAAATTTTGGTCGAAAAATAAGGTCAAATGTAGTAGTGATTAAATTTGATACATAAAAAAGTCCACATCATAGGATAACCATAAGTACAAAATCAAATGAAATAATATACAAGTACATAAGATGTCACATGGAAAAATCAAAATGCAAAATCATCCTCCGTACAAGTCACATGGTATGAAATGCTAAAAGAATATACATCATGATAAGATACAACATCCCATAGGATCTTAAATAATCAAAGTATAATAAATTGGAATATGACCATAGAACATAATCACAAGATCAAAATAATAGAACAACTACACAAGGTATCCAACAATGGTATCCAATTGTCAAATCTTAATGGTATAAGAAACATTAACACTCAACCTTGTGGAACCTAAATAGCCCACTGCCACCATGTTGAGGAGATAATCTCAAGTCCCAAATAGATAACAATCCAAAAGTCAAATGAGAATCTAGGTCAAGAAATCCTAATAGCAATCTATCTCAAAAGTACCAAGTACACAAGTAACTTCTAATCCTAGAGGCAACAAAGACACAAAGGAAACCTAATATATGCATGTGGACAAGTGTCACGACATGAGCCAACTCTAAGGTTACCTTGGCACCCTCTCTAGAGTCCAACACCCTAATGATTCTATATGGCATCAATATCCTTTCTTATAAACAAAGCATACTAATGAGGCAAGGTCACAACCAAGCATCCTCTCTACTCCCATCCTAGCCTATACTAGCACTCGAAGCATGGGTGAGGTAAAACACTAACTCTTGTTAATTCATAATACAACTTACAATGGATTACCCAGGAAGCCTCTTTAGGGCTCTAGCTTCCATTGCAAGACACTTCCCAGCATACACATATATAAGCTACCCTAAGCTCATAAAAAGTATATCTTGTAAAACCACAATATGGATCTTAGTCCTATACAAGCAACAAGAAAGTATCAATAGATAAATCACAATATTCACCTCAGTCCTATACAAGCAACTAGAAAGCACCAATAGATAAATCACAATATTCACCTTAGTCCTATACAAGCAACTGGAAAGCACCAATAGATAAATCACAATATTCACCTTAGTCCTACACAAGAAACTAGAAAGCACCAATAGATAACTGATCGAAAACCTCATAGGTTATGCCAAAAAAATCATAATACATGAACTTACAAAAAAGAACTCGATCTCATCATACAAACACGTGGATATAGCACATTGGTTGGGAATAAAAAAATTGGGACTAAACAACATATCACATAAAAGCATCACAAAAACAACCACTTCCCAAGCCTCTGGTAAACATGCT
The DNA here is from genome assembly GCA_028749045.1 of Cupressus sempervirens. Taxonomy (NCBI): domain Eukaryota; kingdom Viridiplantae; phylum Streptophyta; class Pinopsida; order Cupressales; family Cupressaceae; genus Cupressus; species Cupressus sempervirens. The sequence goes on along the minus strand of CM053786.1, from coordinate 634,477,427 downwards.
TATCTAGTCAAATTACCAGGTTTCCCTCAAACCCACCACAAAATAAAACATGACATCTTGACATGCATTTAAAGCAAGTGTATTTATTTAGTCTTTTTAATTTTTGTTTTAAATATAATTCCATAAAAATTGGTTTGTGTCAAATTCAAGTTTACATTTCCTAATTGTATCACAATTGGATAAAGGTTATCAATCATGCAATATTATCATGTTATTAATTTAAATAATCTTAAATCATGAATGTTTTAATTAATAACATAAATGTATATTATTAGATTAAATTTTAATATCAATTAAATTTTTAAAATGTTAATTTGACTTCTACTTAAGTCTAATAGTAATATTTTACTTATCATTTAATTCGTAATGCAACTAGAGATAACTCAAATTATAAATTTAATTGAATTATTTATGGTTTCTCTCACAAAGTCAAATAGTTATTAACTAGGTGATTACAAAGTGAACTCGACCACAACTTCTCTTAAACTATAATAAAATTATATATATATATATATATATATATATATATATATATATATATATATATATATATCTTTCTTGCATTAATAAATATAAACTCATTTATATGCAACTAAGAGTTTAACTAGACTTAAAGAATCACTAATACTAAAATTCACTTTATAACTAAATGAATAATATTTATTTAATTTTAAAAATTAATGAATAATTTTTTTCAAGAATATCTTTTTAAATTATTTTTTTCTAATTTCCAAAATTAATAATTAATCACAATTTTTTAAAAATAAGTTAATTGTAATTTTTAAAAATAAAAATAAACATTCAATTAGTATTTTCACAGGCAGTTGATCTCTCAAATCATGCAACCATAATATACTTATTTTTCTATATTTAGTATATTTGTTTTGACATGCATGTATAAGTTTAGCTAGAACATACTTTCCTCTCAATTAATCTTTTGCTTTTCCATTAAATTTTGCAATTAAATTATTTTAGATATAAGAATGTTTATCTTTATTTAGAAAGCTCATGATAATAACATGACAAATTTAAAGTTCAAACTCTAGTTCAGTTTGTTGTTTTCTTCCAATTTACTATAATCGAATTAGAAAGTTTTTAAAAGAATACAATCATAATAATTTTCTAAATTTTTCTATAGTTTTCTAGTCATGTTTTCTTGATTAATAAGTTATCCTTTTCAAAATCTACAACATAATTCTTTATCCAATGATTAATATAACAAATTAATAAGCATTATGCAAGCACCCAAGAAGACAAAATGTAGACATATCTTTCAATAAAATTCAACAATTGGTTTTCAAACCCTACCTCAAAACAACATCTAAAATTTGAGACAACTTGTGAATGCATGCAAATCCAAACCCTCTAAATTTTTCAACAATTATTTTGCTCCAATTCCAAATTTTGCTCCCTAAAACTTGTGTGTTGAGAAATGAGTTATAATCTCCTAATAAAGAATTTTCTCCTCTTAGGTTTCAGTTTTACAAACATGTAAATTCCTTTGCTTTTATTATTTAAATTTATCTAATTCTTTATGCATACTTTTTTTGTTTTAGTTATAATAAAGTTTATTTAAATTATTCTCACTTATTGTTATTAAATAATAAGACATATTTAGAAAGTATATTTATTAATTTAACTAATAATATTATTTAGAGTTCATTATTAAAATGAAACTTCTAAATTAATTATTATTAAATTAAATAAATATAATTAAAATTAAAAAAAAAATTATAAAATTTTTGTTAAATTAAATTATATAATAATATATTTATTTGATTTAATTATAATTGAAAATCATAACAGACCCACAAATTGAAACAAGACTCATCTAAAGATGAAGTATGAATCAAACTCAAAGGTTAAAATCTCGAATTCACATCACTTGACAAATTCATGAGGTAATTAACTCAGATACTTGTCCTATATTATAGGAAAATTGGCTTAGGGTTAGGATTTGGACTCGAGAACTATCTCCCCTCTTTACCATTGAGATACTGTAATAGGGCACGGTCATCCTGACAATTCATGGAAGTCAATGCCTAGCACCTACAATCTGCATAAAAGTCAAACATGTGCATATGCACATAATTTTAAACTAAATAGGCAATGGTGGGAAGTAGTACATCATGTAGATCCCAACTAGCAGGTGGCTACGACTCCCTCCCTCAACCACATCAAAGATGGAAAACATAAAGTAAAACATACATGTACGCTATACACATGTAAGTATGGGGTAAGTAACCATAAAAAATTGTATATAAATCATCCATCTAATTATCATCATGAAACAACTGAAATCACTATATGAAACATACAAAACATCATCATCAAAATAATAACCGTGAACGCATGAAATAACTAAGTATCAAGTAGCTCATCAAATATATAAACTAAGTATGAAATAACATCAATAAAATCAGGTAACCAAGTACCACTAAATCATAACACAAACCATAAAAGCTTACCTAAAAGAATTTGGCAATATAACGTGAAAATTAAACTAGAGGTAGGCACTACAACACACATGTTACTTAAGTTTACTTGTCAGCCACATAAGAACATTCCACTTCTGTATTATTATCACATTATCTCTTTTCCACCTTTGGTGGATGACCCACCTTTAGTGTACATACTATACTATCACTTTTCTACCTTAGGTGGGTAATAAATTATCACTTTATGTATCATGTCATAAGATTAAGACACACTTGTCATAATATTATGCTTTCTTATGTCTCATATTCACCTATTTAAACAAGGCCCCTTCTATGTACATTCATTCTATTTTGATATATTATGTTGCATTCTTGATGAGATTACAATATATTCTTATCATATTGATCTTCTCTTGTTATTGTTCTTTCTATTAGACTTCTAGATATTAAGTGGCTATTTCCATAGCCAAATCTTACATTGTATTTGGGACGCACTTAATTTTCTATATTTATATGATTATCTAAATGTAAACTAGGTTATAAATGGATCCACATAACCAAAATTTATGAGGACAAGTGTCACACTTTTGGGATAAGTAAGAATAAAGGTCAAGCTCTCTGTGCTACTACAACTCATGATTTAGGAATATGACATGTAGAACTGGGAACTTCTCACCATTTGGCATTTTTGTTCTCTATGTTTTCTTCATTTGAGCATTGTAACATGGCACCTATTTTGATGGGTAATCGTACATATATGAATATAATTATTCATAGGGGATCTATTGATATTTTGAATGACACATCAATGATGTGTTGTATGTACCTCACTTGATTAAAAAAAATCCTTTCTAAATATCAAATCACCCATGGTGCAATAAGGAATACTATATAGTTAATTCATGATTTAGTTATCATCTAAGAAATTAAGAGTGGAGCAATCATTTTTACTAGGATGGTTGATCATGCATCTTAGTTGTTCTCATTTTGGTTACTTGAACTTAGGTAATCTTATATGTGATCTAACTCTTAAGTCTCACATTCTATCTCCTCCTATTTAGTTCACAACTATTATTTATCTTTATGATGTTTATGTTGCAACAAAGTTCAATATAACATGTTGTATATTGTCTTCCAGATGTAGTTCCTTGGGATGAATACTTGATAGACATTGTATGTTTGTTTGTGAAGTCCTATTTTGCATACTTCAGAGACATCATTGATGAAATGCATCTTCCATTTGATGGAGATTATCCTTGTAGTTCCCACCTATAGCTTTCTTTTTATTTCATATTGTTGAACTCTTTTAGGCCAGTTTTCATGCATGTGTGGTTTATTCGGAGATGCTTGATTTTATAGTGGTATGACACTACTTCATGTTTATATGTATATATTAGGAATCATTGCATAGTTGATACATTAAATGTGTTTAGTTAATGGCTATGTTTACTTGGTTAAGATGATGATGCCTTATATGCCCTTAGTTAGTGATTATAGTTATTTCATGATGATGTCGTATTATGTGCTTTCAGTTGATCATTACATTTATCTTCTTGACGATGGAATTAATATGTAAGGATACAATTTTATTTATATTTGTAGTTTACTAGTTATACTTACCTTATACTTGCATGTGTATGATGTGCATGCTTGTTTTACATTTTTGTTTGACTTGCCTAATGTGGTTTGAGGCAGGGAGTCATAGTCAAATGTGAGTTGGGATCTGCATGATGTACCAACCCCTACTATTGTTTTTTATCTATAGAAATATATTGAACATGCTTGTCTTTTATGCAAGTTTCCACGTACTAAGCATCAACTTCATTGAATTACTAGGATGAGCATGCCCTATCACAATATCTCAATGGTAAGAGAGGGGAGATAATGTTCAAGTCTAAATCCCAACCCAAGCCTATTATTACTTTAAGATAGAGGACAAGTATTCGACTGACTACCCATCCAAATTCATCAAGGTGACATGAATTTGTGAACTTATCCCTTGAGTATATTTTGACATTTTGGATTTTGTCATCTTTTCTTAGTAGTAATATGTCATGTGTTTTGTTGTGAAGTGTTGTATTAAATCACACAAGAAAATTGAATAAGATTAAAGAATTGATAAAATTAGTATATTATTTATTGAAATAAGAAAAAGTTAAAATGTGAGTCTTTAATTAACTGAGAATTAATTAAACATGTTTATTTAATTTTGAGACTTAATTTTAAAAGTCTTATTGGGAAAGTTAGAGATTTTAATTGAATAATAAAGATAAATCAAAATTTAATGCATAATTGATTTAACAAAAATTAACCACGAGTTGCATATAATTACCATGCAATAAATATTAAATTAAAATAATAATTGTGTAAATTAAAATTGAATGGAAAGATAAAGTGGAAATAAAAAATAAATTAATAAAAAGTAAATTGTGTGCATGAGGGAGAAATTAGTAAACTAAAATCTTTAACATTAATTTTAAGTTGAGTTACTTTATAGAAAAAATTACAAATTAGAAAATCCCAAGGGAGCTAAGTTTTCTTTATTTCAACATTTGCAGGTCATTTAGCACACATGGGGTTTTGGAGAGCGATTTGGCAGATTGGAGCTAAAGAGTATTTCTTAAAGCTTAGGTTTATTTTTGATAGTGCGATTCAACCCAGCTATTTTAGAACTCGTCTAGTAGTTTTTGAGGTAGAGTTTGAGAATCTTGTAAGATTTCCTTTTGGAAGATTTTCTACATCATGTTTTCCATGCTAGTTGAATTATATTATTAAATGTGGTTGAATTTGTGCAAGATTGAGAGAAAATTTAGTTATGTCTTTGTATTATTTTGAAAACTAGAGAGAGCAAATTCGGTTGAATAATCTATAAAAAAACTTGGCTAAACTTGTCAGATCTAGAAAAACTTGTAGAAACATTTAGAAAACTACTCTTTATTAAACATGGTAGAAAATCCTAAGTTGACCAGTGCAAATTCTACAATACGAAAATAAGCAACGAGAAGATCAACCCAGCTAGTGTGTAACTAGGATAAAGTTGTCATTAAATATATTTCCAAATAAATATTTCCTCACTTTTTAAACAATTTTGTTTGCACAAATCTATTAGAAAACAAAAGAAAAAAATATAATAAATAAAATTTATGATAATCAAAATTGTCTAATCAGACTATACAAGAAAACTAGTTTAAAACATAAATTCATAAAAAATATATATGAAAATAATTTTTATCGATTTTTTTCAAAATTGTAAAAATTGTGAAAAAATTATTGCATAGGGTTTTACTCCGCCCCACCCTCAACCATCATTTGTTATAGGTAGGTCATCATTGCTAAAGGTCGTTGACAATGACCTTAGCCAACCTATTGTCGCCTTGGTTGTCAAAATTGCCTTGGTAGGCTACTGACTAGCCAATGGATGTCACAACCACCATGCAAGTCATGGATAACCCAAGACTAGCTTGCGACCACCTTTATTTTAATTATGATTTTTTAAAAATAATAATAAGTTTTAATTTAATAAAATTAAAGAAATTAAATTATTAAAAATTAATAAGTTATATAAATTTAAATGTTATTTTATTTAAGTTCCAAATTAGAATTTTAGTTTATGTTTTTATTTTTATTAATGAAAATACTAGTTTTTAATAATTAATTAATGAGAATATTTTTTATAGTTAGTATTTGTTAACTAATATGTATTAATTGAATCAATCATTGTGATTGAGAATTCCTTTGATGATTGAAAATTAATGAACTATGCGTAAGACTTTATGATGATAACTTTTAGGATATATGCACATTTTAGGGTCAAACTAAACTTTAGAAAGTAACTACAAATTACTGTATGTGGCTAAGAACTCATGTTTTACAAAGGACTTCTTGTGTTAATGTGGTTTTTTGTTTATTATAGTTATTGGAAAAAATTAGGTAGAAATTTAGGAATGTGCACTAGAGGTCAAGAACTTGGTTAGTTAGTATGTTTGATGTATTGTGTGTACTTTTGAGGACATTTATGATATTGTGGTTTGAGGACTAGTATGAGTTATAGTTTCCTTTTATGGAATCTAGATTGATTATCATTCATTTTGTAAGTTATAAGATCTATTATAATTTGTGATCTTAGGGGAGGTTATCTTGGTACATCCTAAGGGAGTGGCTTACCATAGAGGTCTAGAACCCAAAGTGGCCAATTTTAGGGTAACCTATCATACTTTTATTAATATGTGATAACCTAGTAATTAAAATTTGTAGCACACATTAGAAATATAGTTAGAACTAAGAACAAAAAATGATTCACAAGTGAACTCATGACTATAGCACAAGATGCCCAAGTAGGGTAGAAAAACCATCAAAGTTTCATACAAAGCAGACTTTGGTCAAGCAATAATAGTTATCCACAAAAAACACTCCACAAGTACAAAATATGCAATCAATACATCTAATCCCTTCAATATTTTGGCTAAAAAAGGATTGAAAACACAAATTCCACAAACTTAGGCATGTCACAATAAATAAAAAATTACAAAAAGGAGATAAGGCTGCCAGAATCAAGGTAACTACCAGGATAGATTGAAGCAAGTCACAAAGGAGAATGGTGGTACTAAAAATCTTAACAAAGCAATTCCACTTATAAAAGAAGCTCGAGGCAATGATCTATACACAAAAACTACTTTTACATTACCAAATATGCCCAAGACCCAGTAAAGGCTAATTCTAGCATTGAAATTAAATACATAAGGCAACAACTCCTAGTACGAATAGGGAATTTGAGTTGGATATTTCAAAAACCCAATCCCATAATGCAAAGAAACCTTATTAGAGAGAAGGAAACACCAAATCAGGTGGTGGCAACACAAGAAAACACGATCCCTATGGGACAAAAAAAGACACAAAAAACCCATTGCTGAATGTATCAAATCACCCTTTGGAAAGAAATCTAAACCTAAAACAGGCCCTACCATCATCATCAATAATAATATCGCTAATGAAATATGGGGACAATGCGAATGCCATGGGCTCTTTTCAATATGGGAAGGAGGATTTGTTCACATTTCCTTAGTTGTGAACTGGTTCAAGGCTACTCTTGAAGAAAAGGTAAGTATAACAACCATGAATTAAAAAGTGATATTTTTAGATTGATCTACTTTGGATTTACTTGAAGTTTCACTAGAATATGAAAAATATCTTTCATAAGGGCGTTAATAAAAAATTCCAAAAATGGAAACCTAACTTCAATAGTAGTAATCAAGGTCATCTATTCAAATGGATCTACTTTAAAGATTATCTTGTGGAATTGATGCACCACAACATACTAAGAAGAATAGGGAGCCAACTAGGCAGTACAATAGGGTTTGAAAAATGATACATGGCTGACTCAATAGTCAAGATCTTTGTGGAAAATGTCATCTAGGAATTCAAATCCAATAAGATCATTAAAAATCCTTCTATCTACAATCTCCGACCAGAGATCTACAAGGGATTTGTTGGAGACTTTGGTATTTTCACATTTGATTCCAATGAAAAACTTGAACATATTCCCCATAGTTCCAACATTCATATGCTTCTAGAAGACTTCACCAACCTTGACTATTCCTCTGAATCAACAAATACCCCTTCTAGACTCTCTTTTCTCTCTAACCCACCTTTTTCATTAGTGTGCAACTCCACAAATTCACTCCCTTCTAGTAGCACCATGTATTTCCCCTAGCCCACATTTCTCAACCAAATACAACCTCTCCTTCTCACCCCACACCCATTCCCAATGACTCCTCAATTCAACTTCATCCTCGCATTCTGCTCTCCCCTCATTTAATGCCCACCTGTAGTTTGCTTTATATTATATATGTTGAACTCTTTTAGGCTTATTTCATACATGTGTTAGTTTTAGAGATATGTGGTATGATGTAATTTCATTACTTGAAAATATCATTTATGATTATATAGTTGATTATATTTCAAGTGTTGTATAATGATTATGATTACTTATGTTTTATTGTTGCTTTAATGATTCTTAGTTAGTAAATATGATTGCTTTCGTAATTATGTTAGATGATATGTCTTTAATGATGATTATTTTACATTCATAGTAATGCATTGTTATATGTGAGCATTTGATGAGTTGACTCATGATTCATTATGGCACTTACCCCATATTTGCATGTCTATGGTGTGCGTGTCTATTTTGTCTTTTTTGTCTTACATGTCTAATGTGGTTAAGGAAGGGAGTCGTAGTCACCTGCTAGTCAGGATCTACACAATGTATCACTCCCTACCAATGCCTATCTAGTTTAGTTATATATATGCATATGTACATGCTAGTCTTTTATGCAGGTTACAGGTATCGGGCATTGACTTGCCTGAATTGCCAAGATGAGTGTGACCTCTCACAATAACTAAATGGTAAGAATGGGAAGATAATAATCAGGTCCAATCCCAACCATAACCTAAAGACTTGTCCTGAAAGGAGGACTCATAGTTGACTCTCTATCCAATTTAAAACCCGCAAGCTTGTCTTTGTTGTGTTGTTTGAGTTTGGGTTTTGAATGGTTTTGCTTATGTGGATTTGACTATTGTATTTATTTGGTAAAAGGTGTAATTGTGATATTTAGATCAATCACATTATATTAAAATTATTAAATATTATTTAAATAAAAGGAAGAATTATAATATCAGGATATTTAATTAATTAAAAAATTAAATTAATTCAATATTTATTTTTTAATTTAAAAGACTTGATTTAAAAAGTTTAGATATTAAAGTTGAAAAAAGGATAAATTAAATATTAATTTATCATGAATATTTAATCAATGATAATAAAATTAGAGTTGTACATAATTAGTGGGCCTTAATTATTATTAATGATTAAACTATTTATATGCAATTTAATTAGACATCAATTAATAAAATTAAAATAAGATTTTTGAGTGGGGAATAAATTATTTAATTTAAAAGAAAGGATATTTATTTATTATAAAAAGATAAATCTATTTTGTTAAAAGAAAATTTAAAAAAATATTTATTTAATATTAAAAGAAAGGGGGAAAAGTAGAAATTATGTATTTCTTTTCTTTAAAAAAAATTGAAGTGATTTTATTGATTTTTAAAAATATAAGAAAACAAAGAAAAACTATAATTTTATTTTAGTTGAGTTACATTCGTTTGTAAGTTTACTTATTTTAGAAACTTTAGGTTTATTAGTTTTATGTTTTTATTTTTCTTAATAAGAGGTCATTTTGGTTATTTTGAGTGAGAGGATTTTTTGGAGAATAATAAGATAATTTAGAACAAAGATCTTAGGAGACAAGTTATAGGTTATGCATTTAGATTTTGAAGTAAAAGATTTTTTTCAAAGCTTGGGATTACGTAAAGTCTACAATTGGGCTTTCTTCTTCTTCTTAATAGATCAACTTGGTGTTTGAAGGTAGGGGTTTCAAAATCTCTTTACGATTTCTTTTGGAAAGATTGTCTTCTCTGTGTTTTCTAGATTATGAATAATTGTGTTGTAGTTACTTATGTGTCAGTTTGAGGGTTTGAAACATGTAATTTTGCTATAACTTTTATTTACTATATATTGTAAAAAATGTAAAGATACTTTTAGACACCCATTTGGATTTTATTTAATATATATGGAAATAATATCTGATTATTTTGTACAGACATGATCAAATATTGATTGTCATGCTAAAACTAGGCCTATTTGAACACGATTCTTCAATTAGAGACACATGAACAATCACTCATAACTTTTGTAAAATATATAGTTAAGAAAATGTCTTCTTAGTGATTATAAATAAGTCTATTATGAATACCTTTCTTGATTTTCATTAAGATCCAATAGTTCAAACAAAGATATGCTCTTTCTTCTAAACTAGTAGCCTTCAAATCTAAATAGTGTTGCTAGGAAGATTCATATTTTACACCATTTAGATTAACTTTTATTTAGGAGTGGTAATAATGAAAGATGTGTGAAATTAAATCATCTTTTCATCGATATAGGTTGAAAATTCATATAATTCCATATGAGATTATAAAATTAAATTACGAGCTGATTAACATGGAAAAAATGCATAAAAACTAACTGTTATGAACTTTGAAAATGTTTTATCTTTATTGTTAATTATTATTGATTTAAAATAATAATAATTAATTCTAAAATTATTAAATAATTAACATACTAAATTTATCTACACTTATATACCATTTATATAATAAAAAAACTTTTGAAAACAGTCTAATCCAAATCATTCGATGGGACCTTGTATTATTTGATGTGTGTTTATTTGAGGTTATGTGGTATTTGTTTTGTGATGGGTTTTGGAAACTTTTAATGTGATTTTTTATTCTGTGATGGCTTTTATGTGAACTATTTAGTTGACTGAACTAGGATGTGCACCAGAGCCATCTTTTATGATAGTTATTTGACTAGATGTTAGGATGTACTTTATGATTCAAAATTGAGGCTTATGTTTATGAGTTTTATTTGGTGAGCATATATGATGACTCAAGTTTTGAGAACCCAATTATTTTTGGGTTTCCTATTAAGGAATCAATTTATATCTTTGTGGGTGTTGTGGTATGGGATACAATTGTGGTTTATCTGGTTAAGGGAGGTTGTCTAGGTACATGTCTTTGGGAGTAGCTTGCAATAGGGGTCCGGGACCCAAAATGGTTAGTACCAGGGTAACCTATTGTAAGTTGTTTAATAAGTGATAACATAGTAATTAAAATATCTTGCCTATCCCTTTTCTTGAGATACATTAAAAAGATAAGTTAGAGATGTGCCTCACCCATGCTTTGAGTGCTTGTACATGCTAAGTATGGGAATGAAATGATACCTAGTGAGAGGTATGAAATGATACCTAAATCAACTTTAAAAAGAGGAGAAAAATAATTCAAAATCATAAAATGAAATTCAAAAAGGGAGAAAGAAAAATATTTTTTTTGAAAATAAATAGAACATTTATTAAATCAATAAAGTCTTTGATCCTCACAAAAGTGAAAATTCCCCTTTTACATTTAAAAGAATTAGAAAAATCCTCATTTATCCTCCAAACCAAGTCTGTTGGACTCTTACTCCTGGTCTCTTATGAGATATTTTTAGTTTCACCTCTATCCACTAGTCAAAGGTAAAAACCCTGATTCTTACCCCAACCCCTTCCGAAATCCTATAAATAGGAGGGAAATCCAAGAGCTAAGGGACCCAAGTTTTAGGCATCTACACTCTAGGCACATTTTGAGTTATCATCTTAGCATTGTCATTATAGCAAGGTTATGTCATTTTGAATAGCATTTTAACTTTCTTTTCATGTTATTTAGTATCATTTCAATACATGTTTAATAACATTTTAGAGTTGTTACTAGCATATAATCTACATTTTCATCTTAGATCTTGCCCACATTCTTGTAGATTTTCAGTTTAAGCATACTCTCATTCTAGAACTGTCATTGAGATACTAGTATGAGAGCTTTCTTAGTGGTTGTAGTTAGGGAAACATGGGATGTTCATAGAGTTTACATTTTGACAATGATTTCTTGTGTTTAGTTAGTTTGTTGTCATTTTATCTACACTCTACACTAAAGTTTCATGAATATGCGAATATGCCATGTACAAATTGGTGCCCACTGTGGGGTTTGAACTCAAAGCCTCTTCATTTTTCAATCTTTCTGTCAAATCTTTTATTTTTTGTATAGATATGTGTTTCTTGTTGGTTTCTTGTGCAAATCTGATTGGTTGCATGTTCTACAACATTCTGGAGGCTTTGTAACAACGACGACAAACTCTCAAAGGCTGCTTTGAATGCACAAAGGCTGGACTTGCAATTTCTTGATGTTGTAGTGCTTCTGAGCTCTGTTTTAATGCTTCTAAGAAATTTTTTAACGCATTTTCTTAGTCTTATTTTGCATTTGATTATTTTTATAGTGCATCTTATTATTATTATAGCACATTTTCTCAGTCTTATAGTGCACCTGATTATTCTTATAGCACATTTGATTATTCTTATAGCACATCTAATTATTATTATAGCACATTTGCAACTTTGTGTGATGCATATGTTATTTTCTATCATACATCTTATACGAGCTATTAACCTTTACACCTAATGTTCAGATCTAGTTTATGATTGTTTGTAGACCTCACCTAAGTTGATAAGAACTCTCAGGTTACTAGAAACACAAGACAAGGAATGAAGACCCTCATAAATGTGTCTAGCCTCTACTAGCAATGAATTGGGTAAGTGGACTTCAACCCTTTTCAATTCAAAATGTGACACGTCTAAGTTCAAAACCTAGTTTAATAGGAACGTTCAATCTCACTGACCTAAATGGGAGTAGGCCTATGCTCTCAACTCTTTCAAGTTGATCAAAATGCCCCAACCTTCTGTAAGATCAGTTATAGTCGAATGAGGAAAGAACCCACACATAGCCTAACTAGGAGCCCCCTTTGTCTTCTATAGTATAAGGGTTGATAATTGAACAATTGTGTCTATTGTGTTTGAGAGGTTAGGATAGTAGGGATATGCTCTCACTCTCCTAGAGTGATCATATTCCTAGACCTTTTTTTGATTTCCATCTTTCTCACTTTCTACTAGGTAGGATTACTTATGCATAGAAAGGCCACCTCTTGAGTTGCCTTAGTAGGGCTGGTGAGAGGGAATGCCTCCCAGTCTTGCATTCTTGATAGAATGCAAGCCATCCATGTTCAGAATATAGCCTTCCTCTAGTAGTCCTATAAGGGATTGCAACAAATCTCCTTAGTGTTGGTGGGAAGCTCTTTGTTATAGGAGAGGTAAATCTGAACATTGATGGTTAAAAACTAAAACCCATTAGTCACCAACTCTAGACAACCTTGTTAGGAAGCCCTTTTCTTCCATTTCCTAGGTGTGCATGGTTTTATATTTTATTGTGGCTTCTACTTTTGTGATTGGATATGTTTTAGAACATAATAACAAACTCTAGTTCAAATCACAGTCCTTCTAAAAGGTGTAACAATAAATTGATATGAAAAACCAAGTTCAAAATAAGAACCTTGTTGAAAGACCCTAAAATAGCACTTTTGCTACATAAAATAATGCATTTGGTCCATCCTGTAACACATTTAAAGTTTTTTATAATGCATCTAACTACAAGAAAATGCATCTGAAGCTTTAAATAACACATTTTCCTTGCATAACAATGCATTTAAAGCATAAAGCAATGCATATGATAGACAAAATAGTGCATTTGAGCATTTAAGTAGCACATATAATCAATGAAATAGCACATTTGATCAATCCTATGAGGCATCTGAGGAAGAACCTAAAATAGAGGCTATTTGCATACATGACATTTGCAAATGAACAATGGATTTGGATACCCTTTTTCACATTGATATTTTCCAGACTGAAAGATCTTGAAATTGACCAAAACCATTTATAAAACAAGCAAAGATACAAACGTCATTATTAATCCAATAGTTATTATCTTTTCACTTTGCATATCAAGCCAAAAATATTTGGAGACACACATTTGTTCCCTACCTGACTTCATGAGCATGAACTTACCCTATCCATATTTCTAAACACCTTGTCCAACCTAGCTTGTTACTCCAAAGAATCATGGTCAATGGAACCCCTCATGTGGCAAAAATGCATAAGAATTAGAGGAATCCTATTCACATTTCATGCCATTATGTAAAATCAGTGTAGCTGCGAAGCCAAAATAAATCACCCATACGGGTGAGTGCTAGAATTGCCAACAAAACCATTAAACACAGGAAACCTCTGGATCTTAGTGAAACTGTCACACCAACAGATTGTTCACCAAACACAGTTACCCATGAGTCACCCTTTTTCAATCAAATTTCAGAACCCTTTGTCAAAATGGGTTCATCTAACATGTGGGATGAGAAGAGCATTGAGACTAAAATTGAAGAATCTTAGCAAAATCCCAAACTTGTCGATATCATGGAAAAGATACTTGAGAAAGATAAAGAACGCTGCATATTAGCATTAGCACAACAAGGTGTGAAAATGTTGTCTAAATTTGATGTGACCCATCTAAAATGAGATGAAGAAGAGCCACCCTTAGACATTGTCACACAAGAATTACAAGACCTAGAGTTGGAAATGGAAAGGATGAAGTGAGGAAAAATATATAACCCGCAGAGTTTAGCCTCAAAAAGGTGTGTCCTCTTCCATTTGATAAATGCATTACCTTCACACCTTTCCCTCAAAATGTATAGATTCCAAAATATGATAAATATTTTGGTACATCAGATCCACAACATCACCTTAGACAATTCTATACCCTAAGTATGGAGTTTGTCCATGACACAACTTACCTAATGTGTCTATTTCCTAGGAAGCTTGAAGGGAAAGCCATGGAGTGGTTCTCCAAGCTACCTCAAACATTAAAACCTTTGACCAATTGGCATCTATTTTCATCGCCCAATATTCCTATAATATTGAAAGGGAAGTTACAATGATCGACTTGTGTAACACTAAAAAACTTCCCAAAAAATCATTCAAGGTCTTCCTACAATGTTGGAGACATACATTTGCCAAATATCACAAACACATACTAGACAAAGAGAAGACAAACATCTTCATCAATAGTCTCTTGAAACCCATGTATTATTGGCCCCAACTCCAAGGACCTAAAGATTTTAAAACTACCTTCGAGAATGTCTCTAAGGTAGAATAAACCTTGATCAATAATGACATTATTAAATTTTCAAAAGATGGTAAAGGGTTTTCAAACAAGTCCACATAGACTCACAACTCCTCTGATCAGACCGTGAATAAATAGAAGTTGTGGTGGAGAAACAATAACAAGAACACTGTCAATGATGGGGTGGTTGAACATAACCATTATAAACCACAAACCCAACCTCATCCAAATCAGTCATATCTTGTTGTCAACAATACCAATCCAAACACACCACAATAAGATAATGCCCGACCATTTTATCAACATACCATGGCAACTCCCTCAACATCTAATCAATAGGTCACTTATAATCAAGCTCCTCCTCCATGAAGATATTAGTCTTCTGATATACCCAAGGAGTATACACCTATTGGAGTGTCTTATGAGAGTGCTTTACAAATCCTCTTGGCCAATGAGCTCATTGTACTCCTCGAGGCCAAACCTTATGAACCTCAAGTCAAGCCAAAGTGGTGGAATGACAAGCACACTTGTTCCTACAATCAAAATAGGGGGCACTTAACAAACAATTGTTTTTCCCTTAAGAGGGAAATACAAAAATTAATCAATGAGGGAACTAGCAAAGTGAATAACCTTAGCAATAATGAAGATCAGATGACCTTTAAGAACCCTTTTATGAGTCATGAAAAGGGTGAATCCTCTAGAGCTAATCAGAACACACCCCCTTACACTAAGGTTAATTATGCTCATCATTACGACTATGCCATCAACATGATATCTAGATTTGATGATGCCATAAATGTCATCATAATTGAGGATAAAAACAAGAAACAATAATCAAATCTCATTACCCAAGGCCAAGCCTCTAAAGTCATTTTACCAGGACCCGTGATAAATTCTGATCATGTGAATACAAGTTCCTCCTTGTCCAAATACAACTTGGTCAGCCAATTACTTAAGACTCCTACCCATATCTCCATTTTTGAATTGTTGCGAATTTCCCTAGAGCATAAGGAAATCCTCACCAAAGCCCTAGTGCCAAATCACCTAGATGCGAGTAGGTTTTAAAGCATGGTCAACAATCTAGTTGCCCCTCATTGTGTATCCTTTTATGCCCAATATGACATGTCCATCATCCAACCACAAAATTATCGTTTTTATATTGAAGTCTTTATCCATATAAATAGAGTTAAGTGAGCTTTGGTTCATGGTGGGCCAAGACTCAACATTTGTGCACTAAATTTAGTGAAAGCCCTAGGATATACAGAAGATGTTTTTGATCCAAGGAATAAAATCACCATCAAAACTTATGATGACAAGGAGAGATCCTCCAAAGGCATGGTTATTCTACCAATCAAGGTAGGGCCAATTGTGAAAGAAACTATTTGTTAGATCTTAGACTTACAATTAACTTATAACATCCTATTAGGAAGACCGTGGATTCATGACATGCAGGCTGTTCCCTCCACTTACCATCAATGTCTTAAATTTCAATACATGGGTCAAGAGCTGACCATACTTAGGGATCAACACTTTTCCCAATATTGTAACTCCCTTGTTCCTCACAATAGGGAAGAAACTGGCACCCTAATAGACAACATCAGCCAGTCCACATCCACAGACACTTCATGCTCTACTAGCTGAAATGACAACTACTTATCTACATCAACTAAGGGTAAAGAGAAAGTTGATTGTTCAAGTTCTTCTCTTCCTTCATCATCACCATCCAAAGACCCCAAACAATAACACTATGAAATAATGGATAGATTAATGAAAGATTTTGATAGAAAGTGTAATTTATAATGCAAAGGCATAGGTGAGTACTCAGTCTCCTTATTTGATCCACCTCTTTCTTTGAGATCTCATGGAAAACCATCATCCACTACTAGCCCTTACCACACATATTTTGTCAAAGCAAGTGGAGTACCTCCAAGCTTGGTAGAAGAAATCAATGAACAAAGTGTTGACATCTCCCCTCACCTACATGGAAAAGGTTTTGATTTGATGAAAAAGATGGGATATATAGGAGATGGTCCCTTAGGGAAAGGGAAAGGCATTGTTGAACTCTTAGTAGCATAGTTTAGGTCCAACAAATCTAAAATAGGCATAGGGTACAATGAACAAGAAAATGCATGGATCACTCCCAAGCCTTTTCCCATGCATAGTGACTCCTCTTCCACTTTGGTGTGGATGCCTAAAGAAAGGGATGGTAATAACAAGAAAGAAGCTGACATTATAAATATAAATCTATCCCTCCCAAGTTTGCATTACACAAGTGCACTACTCATGGATGCCTCTAATAACAAAGATGATGATGATTCCACTAAGTGCAATTTCAAATAATTATCCAAAGAGTTCATTCATGACAAAAAATGTGATGTTGTTCACATTCCTACACCCACTAGTTTCACTGCACAAGGACCAACCTCTCATCCAGATTTTACTTCACTAGGAGTTAGAGTACAACAAAAAAAATTAGAGGGCACTACAGAATAGACATGTCACATCACATCACATGAGGATGATGAACAAATTGAAAGGTTTTAGTTTCAAACCCTATTTCCTATCTTCTTTCTAGCATAAGTTGAAGATGACTACTATGAGCCACTTGCGAGCTCTACTTTTCCTAACACTTTAGAGGAAGCACATGTCATAGACCTAACCGATACAATGTATAAGTCATATAACAAGATTATGTCTTTAAACTTTTTGAAACCCTTTCCATACTATGAATCATTCTCCCTAGTCCATCTTGAACTCATTAGCTAGGATACAACGGAGCCTCACAATCTTCCCCATTTTGACACTGACCATGATGTCTTCATCTACCTTAGTGTGGTTGAACCATCTTCTCCATGAAGAACTAAAGAAATGCACATAGCCAAGTTTGATATCAATCATCTTAGTCATACTGGAATAGGCCGAGTAGTTCATAGCCTTGAGGATCCCTACCAAGTTGTAGTTGATTTCGAGGAAAAAATAGAAAAAAATAGAAGTGATGCATCCAATGGTGAAACCCAACTGTGGCACCCATGGATGAGGTGATTGATACCTTACTTGATCACTTTGAGGAAAGATCAATTATCTTGATTGAACCAACATAACAAATTAAAATTAGTACAAAGCACTTTGAGTAAAGATCATCTATTTGGCATAATCCTTAAGCACAACACAAAGAAGTGCATTTGCTCGCTTCTTCGAATAGAGGAAAATAAACTTTGCATGGTCCTATGCAGACATGTTAGGATTGGATCCAACTTTAATCCTCCATCACCTCAACATTTCTCTAGAGGTCAAGCCAGTTAAGCAAAAGCTTAGAAAAATGCATCCCCACATAGCTCTTCTAGTAAAAGTAGAATTAGAGAAATTGATCAGCACCAACTTCATCTGGCCCTTGGCATATGCGTTATGGATATCCAACATTGTGCCTATATCAAAGAAGAATGGTAGCCTATGCATCTGAATTGATTTTAAAGATGTAAAAAAAGCATGTCCTAAAGATGATTTCCCCCTTCCCAACATTGACACCATTGTAGATCTAACAATGGGCCACTCCATATTTTCACTCATGGATGGATTTTCAGGTTATAATCAGATTAGGATAGCACTAGAGGACTAAGATAAAAAAAACTTTACTTGTGCATGGGGCATATTTTGTTGGATTGTGATGCCCTTTGGGCTAAAGAACATAGGGGCCACCTATCAATGGGCCATGACCATTATCTTCCATGACATGATGCACATCTTTATGGAAGAATATGTGGATGATATCCTTGCCAAATCCCATACTCAAGAAGAACATCTCCCCATCTTGGACAAGATATTTACCTACCTAGAAGCATTCAAAGTCAGGCTCAATCCAAAGAAATGCACTTATGGTGTCAAATTGGGAAAACTTCTAGGATACATTGTCTCATCCAAAGGGATAAAAGTTGATCCTGAAAAGGTACAGGCCATAGTCAACATGCAACCTCTAGAGAACTTGAGTTAGTTATGCTCTCTTTAAGGAAAACTTCAATTAGTCTATCATTTCATTTCCCAATTAGCAAAAAAGTGTGTGCCTTTCACCTGTTTACTACACAAGGACATAATTTTTAAATGGGATGATTAGTGTCAAAAGGCTTTTGATTTATTCAAAACCTACTTAATAAATCCACTTGTGTTGGTACCTCTAGTATCACACAAACCATTATTTTTATACATTTCCCTAATGGATAAATCAATTGGAGCCCTCTTAGTACAAGAAAATGACCAAGGAAAAGAAAGGGCCATTTACTATATCAGTTGCACCTTGATCAACTATGAGCTTAATTACTCCTTTATCGAAAAGGCCTATTTAGCCATGGTTTTTGCTTTTGAAAAGCTATACCATTATCTTCTGACACATAAGATCAAGCTCATCTCCAATATTTATCCTCTCAAATATCTCCTCGACAAAACAAAATTAACAGGTAGATTGGCCAAGTGGGTGATGATCCTAAGTGAGTTTGATATTGAGTATATCGATAGGAAAGTAATAAAAGGATAGGCCATTTCCAATCAATAGGTAGATGTACCTATAGAGTGCTCAAATCCTATCTTAGCTGATTTCCTAGATATGCACATTCTTTAGATAGAGCCAATAACTTGGAAATTCTATTTTGATGGTTCTTACAGACATCATGGATCAGGTGCTGGTATTTTGTTCATCATGCCATTGGTTGTTACCATCCCCAAATCTTACAAACTACTTTTCCCTTGCACCAACAACATGGTAGAATGTGAAGCTTTGGTCTTGGGCATCAAACTACCTTTAGAATGGAAACTAACAGTGCTATAGGTTTATGGAGATTCCTAGTTGATCATCAATCAAGTCACTGACACATATCAGACCAAGGATGAAAAGTTATTGCCTTACAAACATATGGTTGACACACTTAAGGCATGTTTTGTTCATATTAATTTTAAAAAAAATTACTAGAGATAAGAATAGAGTAGCATATGCCATGGCCACCTTGGCCTCCTTACTCCAACTACCAGAGTAACACAAGTGATATGAGTTCTTAGTAGAAGAGGTGGTTTAACCTATGTTTACTCAACTTGATTCCCTTATCATTTTCTATTTAGATGCTCATGTTCCCTCTAGTATAACCCCATCATCACTTACCTCTATGATAACACCATCCCCTCTGACCTCTCATGCAACCAAAGATGTAATTTCATTCAACAAACCTCACACTACACTTTGATGGCTGATACAGTGTATAGGAAGGGTCTTAACGGTACTTTGTTTAGATCTCTTGAAAAGGACAAGTCAAGAGTCTCTCTATAGGAAGTCCATGTAGGGATTTGTGGGTCACACTCTAGTGGGTTTACGCTAGCCAAGAAGATTCTCAGGATGGGTTATTTTTGGCCAACCATGGAAAAGGATTCTATCAACTATGTTAAGACTTGCAAAAAATGTCAAATCCATGGTAACCTTGTTCATGGCTAGCCCAAGAGCTGAACCCTTTGGCCACACCATGGCCTTTTTATCAGTGGGGCTTTTATTTGATTGGAGCCATCCACCCACCTTCCTATGGTAGACATAAATGAGTTATCACCACCATATAATACTTCACCAAGTGGATTGAAGCAGTGCCACTTGCTAACTCTATGGGAAAACAAATCTCTTCATTTTAAACCATATCATTTGTTGGTTTGGCATACCTCATGCCATTCTCATGGATAATGCCTTGTACTTTAAAAATAAAATAATTGACAAATTATGTGAAAAATTTAACATTATATACCACTCCTCGTTAATATATTATCCCCAAGGCAATGGCCAAGTAGAGGCCACCAACAAGACCATTATCAACATTCTCAAAAGACTCGTCAATGATATTGGTAGAGATTGGCATTTACAACTGAACCCTACCCTCTGGGCCTATAGGATCAGTGTTAAGACACTTACAGGTGCAACACCCTTCTCCTTGGTTTATGGTTGTGAAGCCATTCTTGTTTTAGAGGTTGAGATCCCATCTGTGAGAGTCACTCTTCCCGACATCCTGTCAGATGAGGACTATAGAGTGACCTGCCTAAAGCTGATAGAATTATTAGAAGAACATTAGCGTGTGGCACATGAACACCTCAAAGTGTATCAGAATAGGTTATCAAGACACTACAACAAAAAGGTCAAAGCCCATGTCTTTCAAATTGGTGACCTAGTGCTCTAAGAAAACCCTAAGAATCAAGCTGCTAGGGAAAATAAAGGAAAATGGGAGGCCAATTGGATTGACCCTTCATTATCGCAGAGTCTTTTGGGACTCATACTTACATACTTTTAGATTGTGATGGCACAGACCTAGTAGAACCCATTAACAACATTCATCTCAAAAAGTTCTATGTCTAAGGCTTTGAGAAAAACCTCATCACCGAAAATACCAAAAAAGTCAAAAATACCAAAAAAAAAATGGTACAAAAGAGATGAGAAATGCCACCTTTGGTTTAAAAAGGGGTGAGAGATAGCACCTTTAGACTTCCCTAAACAACACAAGTCCTTTAATGTAGAAAGACAATCAAGGTAGTCCTCAAGCAACTTCCTCTGAGACAAATTTTGCTTATTTAAGGCTTACCTAGCATACTTGAGTTAATTTCACCCATACCCAATTGAGAAACATTTGTGGGTTACAGGTCAATGGTTTCTTGGCATCAGACACAACTCACAACATTAGAGACAGTTAGTATCAAAGCACCAAAGGGAAGAAAAATAAGTCAGAGAAACATGGAGTCAAATTATGTATTGAGATACCATAGACATGAATTATAGGAAAATCAATGCACATCTCTGCCACATGCCATGACCAATAATTCCCAATGTCCATGTTTAGGTTTTTTAAAATCTTTTTGAAATCCCAAAATTCCTTTTGCCTCTGTTGTCTCTAGTATAGCTCCCTAAGCCTACTGTTAGCCCCTTTTGACCCACTCTAGTCTCTGTAGCTCTTCAGGTGCCTCCACATGATCCTAGTTATCTCCATAGTCGAACAAATCTCACTCACATCCTCGTTTCACTCCCACTAGTTCAAAAATAGTCAAAAATGATCAAAAAGATTTAAAATTGTCAAAAATATCAAAAACATTAAAAAATTGTCCAAAATTATCAAAAACATTCAAAATTGTCCAAAATTATAAAAAACATTCAAAAATGTCAAAAATTATCAAAAACATTGAAAAATTGTCCAAAATTATCAAAAATGAGGAAAATTTGTCAAAAATCATCATAAACATTCAAAAATGGTCAAAAATTACCAAAAACATTCAAAAGGGGGTAATAATTGCCAAAAATAGCCAAAAAATCCAAAAAAATTAACACCCCAAAATTCCAGTCAAACACGGTTCACGTCAACTCAAATGGGCTATTTAATTATGCATAAATTATTGATGTATTTTTCAAACTGATGATCCATTGATTTCATGTCAAACTAGTGTCCCTCTATTATTGTTGCTCCTTCGAGACAAGTTTGTGTACCTCAACCAGTTTTATATGAAATCAATGGTGAGACCCACTACATTGAAAAATATTTAAATATTTTATGACATGTTTTATGGCTCCATTACCTCTGTCAAAACAATAAAGGGTGCCTTTGAAGGCATTAAGAAGCAGCGTAGTTATGTCTTATAACATCTTGTTGGGCTTTGGAAAATCTAGCATGATGTGAATAGCATAAGAGGCTTTAGTAGAGTCCCCTCTTCTTTCCTCTTGTCAAGAACAACAATTCTTGATAGATTATTAGTCTTATTTATATTGCAGTGGCCACAATTGATCTAGATCCATTCGACAAATATATCAATGCTATCCTAAAAGGCCTAGATATCCATCAAACTCTTTCATCATCATCTAATAGGGGGCACAGAATAAGTGTAATATTGAGGGATCGCCATGATATCCTCTCCTATTTGACCCTTGGGGCACCTTTTTTGGCCCTCAAATGCCTTTTTCAAGGCGCTTAAACACCTTTTTAAGGCCAAAGCACCTTTTTCAAGCCCCTCAAGCACCTATTTAGGCATGGACACCTTTTTCAAGCTCCTCAGTCAAACATAATTAAATAAATGTAAAATTTATTTAATTAAGGTAGGGGAATTAAATAAATAATGAATATTTATTTAATTGGCTAGGAATGGGTTTTGGACAAATTTTGGTGTCTACATCTAAAAATTAAATTATATTTTTATAAAATAAAAATAAATAATGCATGTCTTTGATCTCTCAAATCATGCAAGCATACTATACTTAGTTTTCTATTTTTAGCATATTTGTTTTCACATGAATGTAACCATACTATACTTAGCTTTCTATTTTTAGCATATATTTTTTTCACATGCATGTAACCATACTATACTTAGTTTCTATTTTTATCATATTTGTTTTCACATGCATGTATAAGTTTAGTTACAACATTTTTTCCTCTCAATTAATCTTTTTCTTTCCAAATAAATATCGCAATTAAATTATTTAATATGTAAGAAGAATATTCATTTATATTTAAAAAATTCATGATAATCATATAGTTCTAATGACAAATTTAAAGTTGAAACTGTAACAGTTCAATTTATTGTTTCTTCCAATTTTCAATAATCAAATTTTTGTGATATTAGAAAGGGGTTTATAAGAATACATTCACAATAATTTTTTATAGTTTTTTCTATAATTTTCTTTAGTCAAGTTTTCTTGACTAATAAGTTTTACTTTTTCAAAATCTACAACATAATTCTTTATTCAACTATCAATACAGTAAATTAATAAGCAATATGCAAACACCTAGGAAGACACGAAGTATAAGATCTTTCAATAAAATTCTACAATGGGTTTTCAACAATTCTTTTGATCCAATTTTGAATTTTCGCTCCCAAAACCTATGTAATTGTAAGATGAGCTCTAGATCTTTGATAAAGTGTTCTCCCCTAAATTGGGGCTCTGATTGTGCAAGCACGAGAGGGAACTCCCTGATCAATTACTATTTATTACTTTATTACCTCTTACCTTTTCATGCAAAACTCTTTTAGATATTTAATTACAAAATATCTTAATTTTAATAATTAGCTTTCTCTCTTTAATTAATTTTTGAAGCTTTTTTTAATAATATATTTATTAATCTAATTAATAACATTATTTGGTGTTTATTATTAAAATAAAAATCTTAAATAATTATCATTAAATTAAATAAATATAACTATGCCAAAATAAGAACTATAACTTTAAATTTCATTCTTTTATATTTGATTTTCCTGCAGTTTATTTATTAGTACAAGCACTAATTAAAATATAGTTTATTATTTAAATTAATAATAATAATCAAAACTCATTGTTTAAATGAAATTCTAATTTAATTAATATTTAATAAATAATTATAATAAAGCAATATTAAATCTTTAATATTTTAATTCTCTTTTTGTCCAACTTCTTAAATTAGACTTTTAAATTAAATCTTTTAAATTGAAGTACATGTTTACTTAATTAATAATTAATTAAATATCATCATATTCTAATTTATCTTTAACCAATTTTCTAAAGTTAGACTTTTAAATTTAGATTAATACTTTTAAATTAAAGCATATATTTAATTAGTTTTTTAATAAATTAAGTATTCTCATACTTTAATATTTTCTTTTTAATCAAATAATATTTAATAATTCTCAATATTATATGATTAACCAAAACATTATAATTAAATCATTTACCAAATAAATCACGTAGCGAAATTCACATAAAAGCAACATTACCAAAATAGACCAAAGCTCAAAATCAAACAACACAGACAAAGATAAACTCACAAGTTTTAAAAAAGGTGGAAAGTCAGTTACGAGTCCTTGCGAGACAAGTATTTAGGCTATGGCTAGGATTGAACTTGAACATTATCTCCCCATTCTTACCATTGAGTTATTGTGATATGGCATACTCATCTTGGCAATTCAAGGAAGTCGATGCTTGGTACCTACATTCTGCATAAAAGATGAGCATGTAAGTGTATATAAATATGATAACTAGCAGGTGACTACGACTCCCTCCCTTAACCACATCAAACATGATAAAAAAAAAAAGATAAAATAGACACACACACCATACACATGCAAGTATCGGGTAAGTGTCATAATAATTATAAGCCAAACATCAAATGCTCAGATAAAATATTGCATCGTTACAAATATGAAGTAGTCATCATTAAAGCATCATCTGACGTTGCTATGAAATAAATCATATTTATTAACTACGTATCACTAAAGCATCATTAATGCACTAGTAACCATAATCATTAAACAACTCATGAAATATAGTCAACTATGTAATCATCGTTGATATATCTTTAGTATAAGTTATGAAATAATATCCTTGAAACTAATGCATCCATGAAATAGGCATCAAAGAGTTTGGTAAATATAATGGAAAAGAAAACTATGGGTTGGCACTACACATCCTAAAGAAAAAACTGCTTGTAAGGACAAATTGAGAGAAATCATTAATCCATTGTAATGTATTATCAACTTTTTAATTCAACAGAATCAAGTGTAGTAATGCAAAACACTATTTGTATACAATGAGGATCATGAATAAGTAATATCCTGATTTTAACTAAGGGTATGCCCTTGATTCTTCATACATAAGTGAAAATCCCTAACAAACTCTATATTTTATTTTATTTAGGTGGACCAAGGTCTTCATGCTAAACTAGAGGTTTTCTTCACTCTATTCTTTCCTACCAATGATTGATGTTGAATGGAGAAATGTAAAAAAAGGATATTATTAATCAATAAAAAATAACAAGGCTTCGACCATTTATTGAGCAAAAAAAAATAGTAATATTTCCTCATCCATGCCTTTACTACTTGTACATACTAAGAATTGAGGATGGGATGATACCTAGAGATTAGGTATGACTAGTTTCCCTCATATTCATGAGAGACTATTCTGGTTCCACATGGGTCATGTTAAGGGTCCAGGGTCTAGAGTGATCATTCTAGGGTAACTCAATGCTTGAGAATCATGGATCTACAAAGATATTGGTCTAGGATAACTCAAGTACTTGACCATGTCATAACACTTCCTAATATGTAGCCTAACTATCCTTCTTAGGTTTTACATTTTCCTTTGGTGGTCATTATTATTTATTGGTCATTTTATATTTGGTGATTGGTATTTATTTGGTAGTTGGTGCTCATCTGGTAAATGATATTTGTTTGGTGGTTGTTATTTATCTAGTCTTGGTATTTGATTTGGAAGTTGGTATCTAGTTTTTATTTTTGGCATGTGGCATTGGTACTAATTGCTTATTGGTATTTTGATATCTGTTATCATTCTTGTATCATTAATTTGTGGTATCACTTGAGATAGAAAGCTGTCAAGATCCATTGCCTAAGATTTGTGATATTGCTATGTGGTTTAATATTTGATTAGGACTTGATGTTATCTCCTCAACATGGTGGGAGTGGTTCATTTAGGTTCCATATGGTCAGATGGTAATGATTCTTTTTCCATTGAGATCTCGATAAACTTATACCAATGTTGGATGATCCATCATTTTAGTTGTACCATTTTATTTATATCATTTGGAGACTTTCTTTATATTTAGTTTATGTATCTATGTATCTTGTACTTGTATTTTTGGGATCCCTGTGAGATGATATATTATATGGCATTTTATTTGGATTATCATTACATACCCTGCGACATGTGCAGTGGATGTTATATTTTGGATGTAATTTTTTGTATTAGTTATGCTTATGTATTCATTATGAGATGATGAATTTGGTATTTTTATTATGGATAAAAATATTGTACTTATATTATATTTAATTAATAAATTTATACAAATGTGATTCTATGTTAAGGAACCATTAAAAAATGTAATATATAATTGTATTGCTTGATGTGTTTTATTATATTGTGTCTACATTAATATTCATTGTTGTTGTGTAAATACTTACAATTTTTTTTAAAACTTAGTGACATTGATTTCTTTTATTAGAGCCCAAGTTACTAGACTGGAAACTTTGGGAATATTGTTTGCCCATTAGATGAAAATTCTAAATAACTAAACTTAACAACACAAACTTAGATAATTAAATATGGAAAACAAAGTGAAAACAAAAAACTTAGAAAAGGAAACTTGGAATCATAACACTTGTATTTTATTTTACACTCTTTCTTTCATAACTATGCATTATGTCTTTATGTTTTTTGCTAGATTTTGAGATACCATTTATTTGTTTGGGTGTTGTGGGAAAGATGGCTACTAGGACTAGATCTCCTGCTAGAGGTCATAGTTTAGGTTGTGGTAGAGGAAGTGTGAGGGACATTATTCATAGCCTTCTTATGAATCACAAGGATAAAACTCTACAAGAACATAAAAAAGAGGGAAAAAGTGGCGAACAACATGTAGAATTATAAGATCTTGGCACATGACAGTTACTTAGGACTATCCAAGAGCATTTACTTGTGTATGAGAGAACTAAGTAGGAAAGGTCAAAACATTATGGGAATGAAGAGAGGCATAGGTCTAGGAATCCTAGAAGAGGGAATATAGGTGACAAATGAGAAGCTACTAAGGTCACACAGGTGAAGGACCTTCTAAAAATCAAGCCTTCTTCCTTTAATGGTTAGGGTATAGAGTATGATGTAGAGAATTGTCTTATATCATTGGATTAGATTTTTTCCATGCTAGAGTTTGATACCAACATGAAAGAAACATTTTATATAATGTACTTGAGGATTTTAAAAACAAATTGGTGGAAAATTAAAAAGGAAAAACTTATGTTGAACATTTAGAATGCCACTTGTGAATTGTTTCCCAATAACTTATGAGATTGCATCCCATCAGATTAGTTGCACCAACAATGAGTAGATAAGTTTTGTAATCTATGACAACTAACTATGACTATCCATGAGTATGAGTGCAAGTTCTTTGAGCTCAAACCAAATGCAAGATACAATGGTAGATCACCTTTGATGGTTCAACAATTCATTAGAAGGATTAATAATAAAATCATTGAGGGTGTTAGGGTTTTCCAACCTAAGATCCTTAAAATTGTGGTTATCCAAGCTACATTGGTGGAGTAAATTGGCTTTGAGTTATGGTGGTCAATGGATGTTCAAGCTAGTGGATCTTACTTTTCAGGGTCTAAGGGTAACTAGTCTTGAGGAGCTTGGAACTCTAGGAATCATCCTACCTTCTCAAAAGGTAATTAGAATTAATGAAGTAGAAAATCCTTCCATGGTAATAGTGGTGGTTTACAATTAGGAAACTATCACAACTAATAGTGTGGTATGTGCAATCACATAGATCTAACCACTCATATTTTTAATAAGGATATCAGTGTGGGTAATTTTTAGTAATCTAGCGTATCTATATCTGAGAGAGGTTTTAGTAGAGATAATTTTTCTTATGGGCAACCTAGTCATAAATGACCAATTATTTGCATTGTGCACAATAGATCTCTAGTCCCAAATCCTACAATTGGGGAAATAGGTAAATATCATAGGGTTTTTATAGTAAATGATCACTACTTGATTGGGTACTAGGCCACTATAAGTGTGTCTACAAGTAGAGAACATGCAGCTGGGTTTTGTCCTCCCTAGTAAGAATGACCCTTAGGGTTCATACTACAAAGTGAGAAAGCATCTAATGGGACCCACACAACACATTGAGTATTCTAAAACTTATTAGGATATAAAGAGACTATGGGAATTATATAATTATTGTAGGGTCCTAGGAGTAAGCCTAATTCTAATGGGTTGATATAGTTCCCACCTATAGTTTTCTTTTCAATTCATATTGTCAAACTCTTTTAGGCCAATTTTCATGTATGTGTGGTTTATTTAGAGATGATTTATTCTATAGTGTTATAACCCTATTTTATGTTTGGACTCATTTATCAAGAACCATTGCATAGTTGAGACATTACACATGTTCAATTGATGGTTACTGTTACTTGCTAATGACGATGACACTTTATATTCTCTTAGTTAGTAATAATATTTATTTCATGATAATGTCATACTATATGATTTCAGTTAGTGATTATATTTATCTTCATGGTGATGAAATTTATATGTTAGGATATTGATTTTATTAATTTCTATTTCTATTTTATTGGTTGTAACTACCCCATATTTTCATGTGTATGATGTATGTGTTTGTTTTACATTTTTGTTTGGCATGCTTGTTATGGTTAAGGGAGGGGGGTCATAGTCTCCTACGAGTTGAGATCTACAAAATGTAACACTCCATCTCACTATCTTTTATAAATAGATACATATTATATATGCTCATCTTTTATGTAGGTTTGCAGGTATTGGGCATTGACCTCCCCAAATTGCTAAGACAAATGTGACCCATTGCAATATCTAAATGGTAAGAGAGAGGAGATAATGTTCATGATCAAATGCCAACCCTAGCCTATTATTGTCTTGAGACATAGGAAAAATATATGATTAACTACCAATTTGAATTTGTCAAGGTCACGTGAATTTGTGAACTTATCCCTTGAGTATGTTTTGGCATTTTGGATTTTGTCAATTTTTCTTACTAGTTGTATGTCATGTGTTCTTCTATGGAGTGTGTATTAACTCAGTTCAAAAAATTGAATAAAATTAATTAATTGATACAATTATTATATTTACTAAAATCTAGAAATATTAAAATATGAGGGTATTTAAATAATTAAGAATTAATTTAAACTTTTATTTAATTTACAAACTTAATTTAAAAAGTCTAATTGGGAAATTTGGAAAATTTAATCAAATAATAAAGGTAAATCAAATTTTAATGCATAATTAATTTAACAAAATGATCTACAACTTAAATATAATTAGCATGCTATAAATTTTAAACTATTAAATTAAATAATAATTGTGCAAGTTAAAAGTATATGGAAATATAAAATAAATTAAAATAAAAGGTAAATTAGAAATTCCTAAGGGAGCTAATTTTTCTTTATTAGAACCTTTTCAAGACATTTAGCACAAACAAGGTTTTGGAGAGCAATTTGGTGGATTAAAGCTAAAGAGTATTTTTCAAAGCTTAGGAGTATTTTGGATACTATGGTTTTGCTCGATTGTTTCATAATTCAACTGGTGGTTTTTGAGGGATACTATGTATACACTAAGTGTGTATTTATCCACTAAGTTCTTGTTAACTTCCATTACAATTTTGAGAGCAACATCCCAATTTTCTATTGCAACATCTAATTACTTGATTTTGATGGCTATCTCTACTATAAGGTGAACTAAGCCGTCCAATGTTGAAAGATTAGGATCTTTCTTTAGTACTGTTTCAGAATAGGCTAGTTCTTTCTGTAGGATTTCTATGTGAGGGTTAGGGAGGCTTGAATCTAAAATAACTTGGCTCTAGTTTTAGCCTCTTCTATTGTTAGTACAACTAATTCCTTCTGTGTGTGAAGCGTGGAATGAAAGTGCTTCTCACTTTGAGCTAGGTTTTGTAGTAACTGCATACTAGATATTTTCAAGTTTCTTTCTAGACTCATAATCCTTTGGCTCATTTCTTGTGTGAAGAGTGTGGGGTCACACAATTTAGTGTATAGTGAGAATATATTCTCAAGTACCTTCTTCACCTTTTCTATCTTTCTAGCCAATTCCACTTGTGACAATGCTATTTCACTGGATATCTTTTCAGACCATTCTATGAGTTTTGCATTAGTCTCTTGGTCTTCATTTGTCACCTATTCAACAATTTCTGACAATTTTTCTAATATTGGCTTGGTTTCATGAGGTGTTTGCAAGAAAAATGCATATAGAAAGATGTCTTTGATTTCATGTAGTGCTTGCCTTTGTTTATACTCCTTTCTAAGTATCTCTTGGTTCTTTTTCCTTTCCAGCGCCTCCTACATCTCATTGATTTGTTCAATGTTCAAGGTTGCATAGTCATATTTTGGTATGATAATTTATTCATCTAATGTTGGGTCTCCATAGTGAAGTAGCATTGCAACATTTGTAGATCTCAAGCTTGGTGCTGAAATATGAAGGGGCATTGCTTTAGTGCTTGGCTTCTGAAGGACTTTTGTAGGAGTGCCTGTAGTTGGTAGATAAACAAATGTCTGGATGGCTTCCTGCTCCTTTTCCTTTGGAATGTCCTTCTCTTCTTGTAATCCTCCTTGATCAATCATAATTATTTGTGGTGCACCTTATGCTTGTGTGGTAGGTATAGATACCTTTGTCTACCTTGTTTGTTCCTTTGTGGGCTCCTTGGCAGTCTTAGTTTGTTGCTCAGTCATAAAAAAATTAACTGTGGTATCAACCTTACCTGATGTATCTATTGATGTTTTCTCTTGAGGTTGACCACTTGTAGCTCTAGGGATGGTAGAAGGTGGTTCTTGTGTTTTCACCTTATCCCTAGTTATGTTAGCTACTACTTTCTACAACTCATTCACACTGACCAACACTGGATTATCACACAATTTAGCTTGAAGTGTGGATTGGTCAAGGATCTTCTTTAGATCCTCTACAGTTAGTGGGTTGATGTTTTGAACTAAGTTATCAGGAACATCTTTTACTTTTATTGTCTCTACAAGTGTGTTTGTGTCATGTGGAGGACTTAATGGTGGCAATTTTGTCTTGCACACTTTGATCTATTTGCTGCTCCTCAGCAGTTGCCATTTCATCCCCCTTTTGTTGTGCCTCCTCCACTGTATTATCTGCCTTTTATTTCTCTATTTCACCTTCCTTATCATTATCTTCCTCTTCTCCATTGTTCCTTCCCTCAAAGGGATCCTCCTCTCCTTCCTTGATAATGGCTAGCCCATGTATCAATTTCCACATTTGAGTGGACTTCTTTACAACATCTTCAATCTTGTTTTGAAGAATGTTGAATGCCCTGCACTTGGGTGCAAACTTCCGACCATGTTTCTTGTGTGCTTTTGTTATTTGCCCCTTTAATAATTCGAGCATCACTTGTGCCAATGTGGACTCTCTTATTTCCTTTTCCATGTTTAGGCAATAATGCCATTTATTCTCAACAATTGAATATAAATCATTGGGCATAGTAGTGTCAAATTAAAGTAGAGTGTTCTTGAATTTTTCCATCATGGCATATACCTATTCTTCAACCTTATTTTGTTCTTCTCTACTTAATTTATTGAATTCAATGTTTTTCAAAATAGTCAAGTCTGCATTGTCCCTAATATTATCATAGATTTTATTAATATTAGACTTGGGTGCATGACTTACCACTCTGAACTGGCTTGTATCATCTGACTTGATTCTTTCTTCATTAGATTCAAGTTGTGCAACATATTTCCTCCTTAATTTCTTCTACACTAGACCTAGTTGCTCAATAGCCTTCTTCTTCTCTCTTTTTTTCTCCTTGGCCTTCTAAGTGGTGGCCCTTGTGGTTGCTCTTGTGGCTAGAGTAGTAGGCTTTGCAGGGCTTGGTTTAGCAATTTTGTTTCCCTTGGGCTGAGCTACAGGCTATTTCTAAGCCTTTCTCTTCTTTGGCTCTTATTTTGCTAGTTCTTCCTTGGCTTGTTCCTCCTCAACACCTTCACCTTCATCTTCACCCATACCTTATGTTAGGGCAAGAGACCTTCTTCTTCATCTTCATTATCACCTTCAACTCCCTCACCAAATTTTACTTTCAGCTTCTTCACCAATTTATCTTTCTTCTTCAGACTTTAGGTAGTTTTCAACTCCATTTCAACCTTGGATTTGACAACATCATAATTTCCAAGGATTTTTGCTATCTTGTCAACTTCCTCTACAAGTAATGTAGTAATGGCTGCTGATGCTTCATCTATATTGATTTCATACCCCAAAGGCCTTAGCCATCTTACTTTGGGTACTACAACCTAGATACATGTGTAATCGATATCTACCAAGAAATAAATGTCATTGAAGTACTTTTCCACCAGGGAAACTAGGATTATCAATATTTGTTTCATGGATTGTTTGAAATCCTAAAAGTAGCTAGTCATTACAAACTCAAAATTGTCTCCCATTTGTTCAATGTACTCATTAATTTGTACAGCCATAGACCTATTGTTCTTCCATCCTCCCTTACCAAAAGAGGGAAATTCATTCTGAACATAAAAGAATATACATATCAATCTAGAACCAAATTTACATTGAGAACTTTTGGATCTCCTTATTGCTCTTAAATTCTCCATAATTTGTTGCAACTATAGCTCTGCAAGATCATAAGTATGATCTTTTTTCATAATTTTGTATCCTACATCATCTGCAATAAATGGCACATTGTTTAGTTGGCTTGACTGATAGAATTTGTGAGAAATGACCCTCACAAAAAATTCAAGAAGTGGATCCTTGATGGTATCAATGATCATTCCTCTCTTACTCCACTTTTCCCCTATATTTTTTCAATTGCTACTTTTGAGTCACTCCTTAGGGTTTTGGGCTATTCTAGGGTTGGATATCCTGTAACCCTATGCACAATCCTCTTTGACAATTTGATAGGTCCTCCTTCCAACTATAGGCATTCATCATGGATTCTGCTTAACACAATTCTTATCCATTCAGTCTTAAAGACAATGGAGAAATCTAGGGCATGGGTTAAGCCCTTCCTTTCAATGATTTGAAATTCTTCCTTCAATACTCCATTCTCACCTAATTTTTCATACATGTGATGAATTTCCATGTCTCCTATCCCTCCAACCTTGCAGTTATAAAATTTTCTTACGTCCTGAACCATTACGACCTTGGGTGGAATGGTTGATAATGCACCTGTCACGTTGTTCTTATATGCAACTTCAGGAATAGCCTAAAATCTGGTTGCATAACCTAATTACTAACCAACTAAACTTCAAAATGTTCCTTGTCCTTAGGATTCCTAGAGCTAGATGCCATTTTGCAAACTAGGGTTTTGACAAATATAAAACTGTGTAATTGCATAACTCGACACGTGATGAATACCTTTAAATCAATGAAATGATGCTTGATCTATGTTGGAATCCATGCAAAAGCTTCAATCTCTATTCACCAATTGCTTCTTCACTCTGCTCACTCTTTCTCTATGTTAGTAATGACAAAAAATGAGTGAAAATCTACCTTATACCCTTTCAAGATATAGCATTTAATGCATGGTGCATGTACAGCTGTAAACTTGACTTCTATGAAATTTCTATTTCACTCAACATCCATTGAATTTCCATCACTCGAAAACTATTAGAATTACCCTTACTTGGCTTTAATAGGAATTACCTTCACTCAATAGATACTACTAACTTGACTTCAACTGATTTTAGTTGACAACTCGGCACGCACTAGAATTTTACTTGGCTATTGAAGAGAAGTTTTCACACTTAGCAGTAGGATGAAAACTTAAAGTTTGAGCTTGGTTTTTCCTTGTTGACTTGAATCTTTATTCATGCTAATTTACCCTTTTTTAGTACTAACTTATCTTGGAACTGATGTATGATAAAACATTTAAATACCAGTCCCATATACCTCCTTTTGCTTAGTTTGATGAGATGTGATTATTGATAAGTAGGACATGATAAGTAGCATCACCTAGATCCAATGAGTGCTAAGTGTTCCATTTATTCTCATGAGAGATGGATTCATGTTGAATCACTACTCATGAAACATGGGTCATCGAGTTTGACTCAAAATCACACAGTTAAATCCTGATATTCACATCACAATTTGACTAGCTGTGGAAATCATGTCCTACTTATCAATTGATGAGCTTAAGGGGCTTTCTAATGAATGGTTCATAAGGCACAACACTTGGTGAAGGTTTTGCAAATGGGGTTGCAAGCTTTGGGTTTAACTGTGGAGGAAACTCCGTAGTTAAGCGCGCTCAGGCTGGAGTAGTACTGGGATGGGTGACCTCCCGGGAAGTCCCGGTGCTTCACCCCTGTGAGCATCACCTAGATCCAATGAGTGCTAAGTGTTCCATTTATTCTCATGAGAGATGGATTCATGTTGAATCACTACTCATGAAACATGGGTCATCGAGTTTGACTCAAAATCACACAGTTAAATCCTGATATTCACATCACAATTTGGCTAGCTGTGGAAATCATGTCCTACTTATCAATTGATGAGCTTAAGGGGCTTTCTAATGAATGGTTCATAAGGCACAACACTTGGTGAAGGTTTTGCAAATGGGGTTGCAAGCTTTGGGTTTAACTGTGGAGGAAACTCCGTAGTTAAGCGCGCTCAGGCTGGAGTAGTACTGGGATGGGTGACCTCCCGGGAAGTCCCGGTGCTTCACCCCTGTGAGCATCACCTAGATCCAATGAGTGCTAAGTGTTCCATTTATTCTCATGAGAGATGGATTCATGTTGAATCACTACTCATGAAACATGGGTCATCGAGTTTGACTCAAAATCACACAGTTAAATCCTGATATTCACATCACAATTTGACTAGCTGTGGAAATCATGTCCTACTTATCAATTGATGAGCTTAAGGGGCTTTCTAATGAATGGTTCATAAGGCACAACACTTGGTGAAGGTTTTGCAAATGGGGTTGCAAGCTTTGGGTTTAACTGTGGAGGAAACTCCGTAGTTAAGCGCGCTCAGGCTGGAGTAGTACTGGGATGGGTGACCTCCCGGGAAGTCCCGGTGCTTCACCCCTGTGAGCATCACCTAGATCCAATGAGTGCTAAGTGTTCCATTTATTCTCATGAGAGATGGATTCATGTTGAATCACTACTCATGAAACATGGGTCATCGAGTTTGACTCAAAATCACACAGTTAAATCCTGATATTCACATCACGAGATGTGATTACTTGACCTTTCAGGTGAAGTGATCCTTTCATTTGATGTACTACTTTCATCTTTCTTCTTCCATGTTTTGTTCATCTCTCCTCTAATGTGCTCAACATCTAGCTTGCCTTTTCACTTGTTGAACTCTGAGTTAGGTGCCTTTGTCCTTGTTGGGTATTGCTTGCTAATATGACCAGTCTTCAAAAAACTAAAGCATGTTGTTTCACTCAACCATCTATTGTAGCTACCATTGAAATGTGTTGTTATGCAGTTCTCAAGGATGTGTCCATATTCTTGACAATAATGATAGCTATGTCTTGTATTGTAGTCCCAATTATAGGAATTTTCATGTTTTCTTCCCTTGTTTGATGACCATGTGGACTTGGATCTGCATTCAAAGGCTTTATACACAAACTTCTGACAATTGTAGCAACATCCTTCAAATTTTGGTGCATGCATGGTTTTGGTTTTGCATTCATGTGCCTGATGACCTTGTTTATTGCACTTGTAACAATGTGTCATGTTCTTTGGCTTGGCATTCTAACTAGCATTCTTCCTCCTACAAACATAGTTGTATGTCGTTCTTTCCACAATGATGACAAGTAGGTTTAGAGTTCTTACCTTTATTGCTTTCACATGACTTACTTTTTGCAAATAAATTTTTGGTGTCAATCTCCTTGTATTGAGTTTCATTTTCTACTATAGCAATCTCTTTCCTTCTCTTTAGTGAACTTCTCAAGGAATCTCTGGCTTCATCCAGTTGTTGCAGTAAGCGATGTATCTCAATCTCTTGATTTTCAATGGTCTTTCCCAACTTGTAAACCTCCATCTCAAGATCTTTTCTCCAAGTTGTAAGGCTTCTCTTGATGAGAACTTAGCTCTGGCTTACAAAGGATTGTTAAATCCTACCCTGTTAAAAGTGTGCCTCGCTAAAGGACTTTAGAACACTCACTTGGAATGTCACCCTATTAAAGGATTTCTCTATGACTGTTAAATCAACCTTGATACAAGGATTTCATCCTACTGATACAATTGTTAGAAAGTATAATAGAATGTTTGATCTGATACACTTACAATTTGGTATTTTTGATTTTAGATGTCAATTTAGTCCATCTTGATCCTTTTGATCTGATATGAAATTATTGTAACCTTGATCCTCTCTTTTGATAATTGAATCTACAATTATGTCCATCCTCTAAGTCACCTTGAATGTATACTGATCAATTCACTCCTTTTCACTTCCTTCAAATCTTTGCTAGCATCACCTTCTCGCATGCATTCTCTAATGCTCTCTCTTTCATAAACTCAAAATTATTGGGCTTTGTCTCCCTTTAAAAAGAATTTGGTGTCTTAGGGTTAGGTATGGATCTACAATTGAGATTCATCCAACTTTCTTGCTCAATTCCTTCCATTTTTCTCATTGGTTGCATGTTGATCACATAGGGAATCCAAATAGATTTGATCTTTTCTTCAAAGCTTTGAGAATTATCCATATGTCAGCTCAAAAATGGTTTATATTTTTTTTTGTGCCATCGCGAACAACTAGGTCATTTTTGTGTTACTTACCACTTGTTAATACAGATGCTTGGCACATACTATAATTTTTTCTAGCTTGGCACTTGAACTTGCTCAGCATCTATTGTTCACTCGACACTTGAAACTTGCTTGGCTCTATCTATTTGCTTGGCACTTACCATTTACTCGGCACATGAGTGACTCGACACTCTTTGCAACTCAGCATCTACACGTATTATACTCAAAATATGTTACTAAGCATGACATGAACTTAGTAAATTTCTTAAGTGTGTTGACACTCAATTGTCAAAACCAATTTGAGATCAATATATTTAAACCCACTATGTAAGAATAAGATGATTAAATTTTCAACCAAGTTTTGTAATTATAAAGTAAATTTGAGAACCTGTAGGAGCTTGATAGAGCATGGGACAATAAATTTATCTAAGAACTTTTTTATTCCAGCTAAAATTCTTGAAATGAGTGGTTTTGTCTTTCAAAGAAAAGCCAAGGAGAAAATAGTAAAACCACCCACTAGATCTATGCGACAAAGGAAGGATTTGGTAAGTGTCAATTATTCAACTGATGCAACAACAAAAAATCAAAAGCCTATTAGGGAAAATGATCAAAATTATGTCAATAATGAACCCATAATTGAAGAGAATATAGAGTTCCACGGTCTTTCTCAGATAGACAAATCCAACTGTTGGTATAAGAGTTAAAGACTAATCAATAGACTAATAGACTTAGTTATGGAAGGTGTTGTCATTGGTGAAAACACATGTGAAGGGATGAACAATAGAAAGGCACAATTGACAGGGCATGACAATGTGTGACACTAACTCATAAGGGTAATCAAGGTAGAAAAGAAGTCAATCTCAATGGAAGCAATGACAAAGGTGATCCACTTAGACAAAGCTTGCTAAGTTAAGTCCATACAAGTAGAAGAAATCCAAGTTCCATGAACAACAAACATAATAGCAATATGATTCAGCTAGATCAACAAAACATGTATGAAGAAAAGAACTCATGACTATCTAGTCATAAAAAGGGTAACATGTGTACTCAACATCATATTTAATGTTGATGGGGAATAGATCAAGGAACAACTAGAAGAATTTGAATTCTTCTTAGTTCAGATAAAATCATCAAGCACTCATGAAACCCATGGATTTTGTATGAATATGATGAATATGATAAGGAAGGCACATTACTAAAATGGGAAACCATGCTAGTAGTAGGGGTGAGGATTCAAAATTTGAATTTGTAGTTTGAGGATTCTAAGCAAATTAAGTTAAGAGAATAATATAAAAGGAGATAGAATGGAAAGTGAAAGGGTGAGATTTCCAAGTGACTAGGAAAAGAGCCAAGAGAGATGAGATAAAGTGGAATCTCAAAGAGTAAAGAAGTGTGATCAAAGATACCATCTTCAAGGAGTGATTGTGCTAAAAAAGAAGAACATGCCTTAACAACACAAAGAGTTTTTTATGTAAAAGTAGAGAAAGAGAAGCACATAAGTGATCAGTGAATGAATTTGCAAAGTTGATAGAGGGCAGGGAAGAGTTCCATACTGGTCAAGAGAGCTTAAGATGGATCTACATAAAGCTAAGTTCAGTAGAATAATCATAAGATAAATTTATGTTGTTTAATCACCTTTACAATATAAAATCTCATTGAGGGTGGACCCTAACAAGTTCTTTGTACATATCCCTTAAAATGGTGGCATAATATATTGTGTTCCAAATTCCTCTAACTAGGTCGCTTCTAATAGAGAAAGATCTTAATAGGTCTTAGACAAATCCCCCAATAGGGTGGCACTTCATAGTATCATTGTAATCTTCTAATAGAGATAAACTCTTGATCGAGTGCACTTTAGAAGAGTGCAAACTTGCGATGACCAAATCATACACCATGGTTTTTACCTAGTTGGGTTTCCATGAGATAAATATCATGTTGTATGCTACTATTTTCATGTGATGTGTTTTTTTCTTAACCTTGATTGGTTGAATTATAGTCTGCACTAACCCGTGTATAAGTTAAGAGTTTGATTTAAAGTGAAAAAGTTGAACTTAGATAGTATACTGATTCAACTCCCCTCCTATAAGTATACTGGTCTATGGTTGGGATCAACAATTGGTATCAAAGCATAGGTCCTTGGAAGACAAGATTTTAATAACTTAAGGAAAAGATAAAGATGTTTAAAAGAGATGCACCAAAGTTCTCTAGGGAAAACTATAGCTCATGGTGTAGAAAGATGTGGCTACATCTAAAGACTCTTGGAAAGGCTTATTGGACCCACATGGAGGTAAAATATGCTCAACCAACTAGCAAATTCAATGTTGACCAATTGAAGGAGAAGGAGATACACATGACCACAATAAATTCTCCAACGAGCACCCTATCATACTCTGAATATAAAGACGTGGAGGAACTAGAGACATCCTACGATATGTGGGAGAAGTTGAAAGTCATTCATGGTGGGGACAAGTATGTCACGAGGGATAAGTCTTAGAGCCTATGAGGAAATTTTGATGACATGAGAATACAAGAAGGTGAAGAGATTGAAGCCTACCAAAAGTGAGTGAAGGACATCATGATATCCATCAAAGCATGCAGTGGAGTAATATTAGAAGATGAGTGCATGACCAAGATGCTAAGAACCCTACTGCACAAGTATGCCATAAGGGTGCCATCCATTCAAGAGTTAAAAATAATCGACAAGATGGAGGTGTCACTTGATGCCTTTTTAGGCAATTTTGCTATGTGTGTACTTAGAAACTTCGACAATAGTCAACCACTAAGGGTTGAAACTGCATTCAGAGCCTTGGTTGCACCAACTCCAACACTATGGGAAAAGAAAAAAAAAAAGTACATGTAAACACAGAAAGGAGCTGGAAAGTATGTATCTTGAAGAAGCAAAACAATAAGAATTTGAGG
Organism: Cupressus sempervirens; assembly: GCA_028749045.1. Lineage (NCBI taxonomy): Eukaryota > Viridiplantae > Streptophyta > Pinopsida > Cupressales > Cupressaceae > Cupressus > Cupressus sempervirens. The sequence continues at coordinate 634,437,189 of CM053786.1, read as the reverse complement.
CTCTATTCATAAAAAGAATGGTTACGAGAAAAGGGAAGTACAAGGGTAAGCTTCCTTTCAAATTCTTTAATTGCAAAAAAGTAGGACATTATGCTACTAGATGTCCAAAGCTTATCACATAGAAAACCAATCACTAGAGAGAAAACCACAACTAGAAAGGTTCCAACAAGAAGTGGTCAAGGGAAAAAGAGAAGAAGTGGTGTTACATCACTAAATAAGGTGTGATTGATGAATATTCAACCAACAATGAGGATGAAGTATCCTTCGTTGCCATCATAGAAGAAAAGGTGGAGAGATCCCTGATATCCAATACCAATATCCACAAGAATTGGATAACAAATAGTAGTTTCTCACACCACATGTTAGGTGATAGGATAAATTTTCATGAGGTAGAGGCCTACGATGGAGGAATGGTGAATTTTGGTGACAACTCGCCATGTACAATAATAGGAAAGGGCACAATAGCCCTAAATGAATCCACTACATGTAAATATTTGTATCTAATGGAAGAGTTGAATTCAATACAACCTTTTGAATGTGTCTCAACTAATGGAAAAAGGCTATAAATTCAAGTTCAACAAAAGGTCTTGCAAAATATTTGACAAGATAGATAAGCTGCTAGCTACAAGAGAACAAAGAAAAGGTAACTTTTTCTACCTCAATATTATTGATAACACTTGTATGGTAGTTAGAAATGATAATAGTTGGTCATGGCATGGAAAGCCATGTCATGTAAACTTTGAAAGCATTGTTAAAGTAGAAGGGAAGAACTATGTAAGGGGTTTACCCCTTATTACTAAAAATAACAATGTTATGCATAAATAATTTTGACTAGGAAAGTTGGCAAGTTCAAGTTTTTCTAGCAAGTCATTCACATTAAAACATGCATTAGATATAGTTCATACTTACTTGTGTCATCCCATGAGGAAAAAGAGTGTATCTAGTGATAGATAATTTATGTTGTTTATTGGTTATTTAAAAAAAAAATTATGTGGACTATTTATTTGTAAGAAAGGTCAGAAGCCTTGCATATGTTCAAAGTGCACAAGGAAAAGGTAGCAAGAGAGACCAACATAGCATTAAAGTGCTTGAGATTAGAATGGGGAGGTGTGTTCACATCATAAGAATTTGAAAACTACTATGAGGAACATGGAATCAGAAGGAAAATATTAGCTCCTTGGATACCACAACAAAACAATGTTGCTAACATAAGAAATGGAACCATTATAAACTTTGCAAGAACATTAATGATATAGAATAATGTTACACAAATATACTGGAGAGAAGTAGTATGTATAATAATGTACACCCTAAATAGGGTACAAGTGGAGAAATGGACAAAGAAGACTCCCTATGAAATTTTGTTTGGTCATACAACATCCGTCAACTACTTCAAGGTGCTTGGAAGTAAGTGTTATATCAAGAGAGATGAATACCAAGGAAAGTTCGAACCTAAAAGCAACAGAGGTATCATTTTGGGATACTCTACCAAGAGCATAGCATACAAATTTCTAAATATTTAGATAAACAAAATTGTGAAATTTGTAAATGTAAAGGTTTAAGAGTTCTCAAAAAAGAATAAGGAAGATAGTAGAAAGGAACCATAAGACTAAAAATAGTTTGAGTACATTCCACTAAGTGTTACAATGGAGAGAGTAACAATTGAGGTTGAACCTATACAAGAAGTTGTATTGGCTTGAACAAAAGAAGCCATACTTGAAGAGCAAAGAGTAGTAGCACCTAAAGGGTAACTGATGCTAGCCAAGTACATGAGTAGACACCACTTAGTAGAATAGATCATTGGAGACAAGGATGTTGGAGTGATAACTAAGAGAAAGGTGAGAGAGATGGTGTGTCTATTCTCACACATAGAGCTCTAGGCCACAAGGCAAGCTTTAAAGGATGAATACTAGAGAAAGATCATGGAAGAAGAAATTGGTCAAATAATGAAGAATGATACATGGACCTTGGTCTCTCAACCATAAGACAAGAATTCTATTGGTACAAAATGGGTGTTCCAAAACAAGATAAGCAAAGATAAAGAAGTAGTCAGTTACAAGGCCATACTTGTTTTACAAAGGATATGCATAAGAAGAAGGTATAGAATATAGAGAAACCTTTGCACTAGTGACCAAACTAGAAGGAGTCATGATACTCCCAGTATTCACAACACACAAGAACTTTAAAGCATACAAGATGGATGTAAAGCCTATGTTCTTAAATGTAGTTCTAGAAGAGAAAGTCTACATTGAATAACTTGAGGAATTTGAGAATGAATATGGCAAGAAACAAGTGTGTAGACAAAGGAAGGTCCCGTATGGACTAAAACATACACCAAGAGCATGGTATGAGAGACCACACTTATACTTGATAAAGATTGGTTTCGTAAGAACTAGTGCAATCTAAAATCTATACATGAAGCAAGAGACAAAAACAAGCTTTCTAGTTGTAGAGATCTTTCTGGATGATATCATCTTTGGTGGAGATGATAAGTTGAGTATTGATTTTCTTGAAGCCATGAAGAAAGAGTTTGAAATATCTATGATTAGAGAAATCAAGTTCTTCATCAAACTTCAAGTATCCCATCTCAAGGGAGGTATCTTCATAGGGTTGGCTAAGTATGCTAGAGAAATTTTTAAAACATTTGGTATGTAGTATTCAAGAATGGTAGGCAGTCCAATGGAAACCAGTTGCAAACTATCAAAGGAATATGAAAGTCCAAAAGTGAATGAGACACTTTACCAGTCCATGATAGGTAAGTTACAATATGTAGTGTACAACAAACTAGACATAGCACAAGTAGTTGGGTTAGTGGCTAGATTTTCTACCAACCTAAAGGAATCACACATGTTGGCTATGAAGAGAGTCTTCATGTATCTAAAAGGTACTGAAGAATATGGTCTATGGTATCCTTGCAAGGTTAACTTTGAATTTGGTGTCTTCAAAAATGATAATTGGGAAGGAAATAAAAATGATAGAAAGAGAAGAAATGGAGGTGCATTCTTTCTTGGAAGAAGACTAGTTTCCTAGACTAGCAAGAAGCATAACTGCATATCATAGTTAACCATTGAAGAAGAATATATTGTTACAGATATGAATTGCACTCAAAATGTTTGGATCAAAAAATTAATTGAAGGAATTTAGGAAAAAATAGAGGAATTGATAGTTATCAACTATGCTAACACCACTGTTATCAATATATCCAAAAATATGATCATGTAGTAGAAGACCAAGAATATATCCATTAAGTACCATTTTTTGATGGAACAAGTGCAATAAATAAAGGTAAGGTTGGAATATGTACCAACTAAGTCAATTTTATGATACCTTTATGAGTCCTCTTTAGAAAGACATGTTTGGGTATCTATGAGAAATTTGAGGAGTCTTATCCCTATCTAGCTTGAACTAAACCAAGCGAGGCATACATCAATCCATAATGAAGGAACACAAAAAAAAAGAAAGTGGATTGATGAGCACATGTGACTACTCAAAAGGGGGAGTGGTCAAGAAAGAAATAGGCAAGAAAATATGGTCACCTTTAGCATTTTTTCCAAAGGGGGAGAAGTTGAGAAAAGAAGAAAATGAGCTACAAATGGTCAAAGCATGAAAATACACTATCTCAGGGGTAGACAATGAAGGAAGAAATTGACTAATTATTTCTATCAATGCCAAAGGGGTAGATTTTTGGTATAAGAGTTTAATACTAATAGATAGACATACTAGTAGACTTTTTTATCAAAGGTGTTGTCATTATTGGTAACACATGCAAAGGGATGACTAGTAGAAAGGTATAACTAGCAAAGGATGACAACATGCGACCCTAACTCATAAGGGTAATCAAGGTAGACAATAAGTCAAGCTTAGTGGAAGCAACAAAAAGGTGATCCACTTAGATAAATCTTGGCAAGTGAAGTCCACACAAATAAAAGAAATCCAAGTGACAAGAACAACAAACAATAACAAGATGAATCAACCATATCAACAAGACATGCATGAAGTAAGGAACCTGTGACTGTTCAGTCATAAAATGGGTAACAAGTGGTATCAACATCACATTTAATGGTGATGGGGAATATGTTGAGGATAAAATGGACAAATTTGAATTTGAATTCTTCTCATTCGAGAGAAAACCATCAAGCACACATGACACCCATGACTCTCATACAAATATGAAAAATCTAACAAGGGTAGTATAGTGCTGTAATGAGAAACCATTCTAGTAGTAGGGGTGAGAATTCAAAATTTGAATTCATAGTTTGAGGCTTCTAAGCGAAGCTCAAAGAATAATATAAAATGAGATAAAATGGAAAATTACAAGATGAGTTTGCCAAGTGACTAGCCAAAGAGCCAAGAGAGCTAAGCTAAAGTGGAATCTCAAAGAGTAAAGAAGAGTAATCAGAGATATCATCTTCAAGGAGTGATTGTGCTAAAAAAATGTGCCTAAACAACACAAAATTTTTTGTATGCACAAGTAGAGAAAGAGAAGTACACAAGTGATCAATGAATAAAGTTGTAGAGTTGAGAGAGAGCTGAGAGAGGGTAGAAAAGAGTTCCAGACTAGTCAAGAGAGATAAAAAAGGATCTCCATTAAGCTAAGTTTAGTATAAAACACATTAGATCATTTTCTATTATTTACTCACCTTTACAACAACAAATCTCGTCGAGGGTGGACCCTAATATGTTCTTTGTACAAGTCCCTTAATAGGGTGGCATATTAGCTTGTATTCTAAAGTCCTCTAACTAGGATGATTCTAATAGAGAAAGATCTTAAGAGGTATAAGAAAAATCACCTAACACAATGGCACTTCACAATGTCATTGTAATCTTCTAACATAGATAAGCTCTTAACCAGGCATAGTTCAGAAGAGTGAAAACTTGTGAGGATTGACTCACACAACATGGTTTTTTATCCTAGAAAAGTTTGCATGAGATAAATATTGTGCTATGTGCTACTATTTTCTTGTGATGTGTTTTTTCTTAACCCTAACCAGTTGATTTATAGTCTGCACTAACCTGTAGATAAGTGAAGACTTTGATTTGAAGTAAAAAGTTCAACTCATATAATAAATTGATTTACCCCCCTCTCAATATATTGACCTATGGTTGGGATCAACATAGACACAAAAGAAGAGTTCATAAAGAAAATAGAATCCAATATGAGAGTATTATCAAAACTAATCAGGAAAGTAATGGAAGTTTAAGAAGAATTAAGAGCATACCTTATTCAATGATACTCATTAAGAAATGAAGAGAAGCAACATAGAATGGTAAAGGATTCATGATATGATGAAGAATGCCACATCTTATTGATATGGAAGGGTTAAAAGAAAGTGCAAAAAAATTAGATATCTAACCAACTAATAACATAGAGAAAATACCATTGGAGCTAGAAGCTATATAAAATATGAGGAACATCAAAAATACAATTAATAATAGCAATGCATAAGAAGAGAAAATGATAGGCATAATATTCTCAAACTAGGAAAGACAATTACAAAAGAAGGGATCCTTACTCATGAAGAAGAAGGAAACATAAATGAATTAGAGGATATAGAGGATAAGGATAAATTTGACACATTAGATATAGTGAAGATCTATGAATAAGGAAAAGATGCTCCTAACTATGATAAATCTTCAAGAAAGAGAGGGGGGAAATCTTTGGCAAAATTGAGACTAAAAGATGAATTGGCTGAAAACTAGAGGAAACTATCCATCATGAACAATGGGAAGAGGAAGTTCCTTCCCACTAAGCCATGAAGGTCACATCATGGAATGTTATAGGCCTTAATGCCCCTAAAAAATGATGCCTAATCAAGCAGTATTTAAAATTTATACAATCAAAAGTAATTAATAATTTAGGAATCTAACTTATCATTAGAAAAAATAGATAAATTCAAGGAGAAAATTAGTCTATGGTAGGGTGAGGCAATACAAGCTAAAGGCACATCACGGGGCTTATTAACTCTATGGGATCCAAGGAAAGTCTTCTTTCAAATCCACACCCAAAATGATAATTATATGGGGGATGTAGTGTCCAATATATGGATGATAACTGGGAACAAATATTTCTCTACATAGGGATTAGACATCTCAACTAGCAGTCATAACACAACTTAAGACATCATTTAATTATCATCTTGAGGACGTTAAAATTGAAATGGGTCAACACAATATACAAACTAAACTTCTCTTTCAAACATGGAATCTATCCTAGAGATTATCATGATGGAATATAAATTTTGGAAATGAATTTACTCTAATTCCCACTAGAGGAAACAAATCCTATATCTAGTTTTCAATTTAAATATCACTCTATTCCTAGTGGTTGTAGGAACAACATATAGCTTTGTATTTCTATTTCCTATAGGAAGAGTAACAATCATGATGAGCTTCTTATTAAAAAATTAAACAGAGTCATGAATGGAAACATTAACAACTAATTCATTTTCTAAAAATGAAAGAGATACAACTCCCTAAGTGGGCTTCCTTAGGTAGTGTCTAATTTAACACATTAGATTAAGAGAACAATTGTATGAACTTTATTGATAAAGAATTACACACCACATTAAAACTTGCTTGCTATTACTTGCTTGAATTAAACTATGAATTACTCTATGTCTATGTCTTTATCTCTATCTTTGCTCATCTAAGAGAATGTGACTTATTTATACATCCTAATGTTGGATTGTTTAGATAGAAAGGATGTTGAGAGGGGGGGTGAATTAGTATCCTCAAATTTTACCCCTTAACATTTTTTTGTAGATTCATTGCTTCCTCTATTACTCAGTAGATACAGAACTCATACCATATTACTAGCTTGTAAATGAAAATAATATAACTAATCTAAAAATCTTCATACATAATCACATAAACAAAATTCATCACACATAACATAATAATTTTGGTCATGCAAAAACCCTTGGTCAGAGGAAAAACTATGGTGAGGATGGTACCCACAAATCCATCATTACTATAGTAAGAGGATGCCTTGTTAGGCCTATAATATTTTGTCACTTCTGGTGACATACTCTATTAGGAGCATACAATAAGATCTATTAGACCCATCTTTCAAAATAATTTTCACAATACTCTTTAAGTGTGTATTTGGTTAAGAGATTTACAATAGACTATTAGGTCTACCTTTTACAAGGATTTAAAACTACCACAATGATAAGAAAGTAGCAATAATGATATGTGTGATGGAAACTTACTTTTCTTGATTAGATCTCACTTCTGCTCAATGTATAGTATAATTTCCTATGTCTGATTTGTTAATCCTCTTTCACTACTTAAAATTTCTAACCTCTAATGTGTTCAACTCTGTCCTCTGTCAAAAAAAGGTCTTCTCACTTCAATTCCCCTCTTAATCACACTTCATAATAGCTTAAAGCTATTTCAAACTGGTCCTTTTATAGTTTTTTTCCCTTTACGATATTTGACCTAATTAAGGTTTTGGAATCCTCTAGAATGCATCTTAGATCAAAATCAAAGCTTCTAGAATCATCTACTCTTTCTTTCCTTTTCATATTTATTTCAATTGGTTTTTCTTCCTTGCAATCATCAACAATTAGTTCACATTCTTCAAGAAATATTTTCATATCTTTACCTTGATTAGTATAAACCAATTTTATCACTCGATAGGGTTGTATCACATCAAATTTTATGACAAATAAAAAATTTATGTAGTCTCTGTATCACTCGATAATTATTGTTTTCTTCTTTCTATCATTCAGTGGAGTCTTTGCTTGGGTAAAACTATTTTTCTCAGTCGTTTTTATCTGACCTAGTAGTTACATGTGCTTGGCAAATAAACAATCACTTAGGAGCTACTAGATACTCGATTATAACTATATACTTGAACTTGTCTCCCTTAGTACTCAGGCATATCATAACTTAGTTACTATTTGTAACTACCATCTTTGTCACACCTCCTTATCTATCCTTTTGTCACTAATTCGGAACATAGTCCTTATGATCATTTATGAGAATAACACCTAACTTCTAACTAATTGTCCAATTGTTCCCAAGGAATAAGGAAACATTTATTACAATCTTTATCTCTTTACAATGAGAAATGAACATAAGAAGAAAGAATAAATCAAATAGTTAAGGAAGTTATTAATTTGTTACCTAGGGTTTGAAACCCTAAGTATTCCATTCCCACTCAACTATGTGAGAAATTAAAAAATGATAAGCTTTTAAATTTTTTTATAAATTATATTTAATTCTCTAAATAATTAAATATTAATATATTCAAATGTAAAATAATCAAATATCAAATTAATTTTAAATAACTTTAATCTCTCACATAATTAGTTCTAATAGAATTAATTATTATTATAATGTGAAAAGAAATAAATTAGGTGAGTTGATGGGAGTGGATTAAATTTGAAAAGGAATGTAAAATAATTAATACTTAATAGATTTATTTTTATTGTAATGTGCCTAAGAAGATACAAATTTGTGAAAGGAAGTTATGGGTAGTTGGGAACTACTCAGGTGGAAATTCTTTAAAATGAGGAAAATCTATTGTAGCAGGGATCTTCTCTTTATCATAGGCAAGTGCATTTCACTAGAGAAGAGAAGATATTTTTAGGGTTAAATATTGTAATAGAGAAAAGGAAAGCAATTGAATTTTTAATCTACAAGTTTGTTTGTGGTGCAAAAGCAAAGTAATCATATGGTTATTTTGTTTATTTGAAATGAAGAGAAATTTATTTCAAGATCTTTTGGTTTGAATTTATTTTTCTCAAGTTGGAAGTGGTCTTATGGTTACTAGATAGTCACATTTGAAATAATATCTTGCTCTCATTTATTAAATATTTTTGTGTGTGATGAAATCAGTTGGTTTTTTTCATCCAAATATGTAAAATGAGTATCAAATCTCCATTTCATTTCTCTATAGATGGGAAGATTTATTAGATGGTAAGTGTGCCATATATTCAATTTTCTTTTTAAGTTATTTAAATCAATGTTCACATTCATTTCATGTTGATGAATGGATGTTAGTGTTCCTTCTTTGCTTTCTATTCAAAGGCATAATCAAAAAATTATTTACTATAAACCAAAAGAATGGATTTGTACCTTCATTTCAAAATTTAGAGAGCACTTGAAAAAATAATTGCAAGTGACTCAACTTTTGGTTTTAGAGTTTGTCTTTTAGTTTGGGCATTTAAGAGTAATTTGTGAAGGATTTTCAAAGAAGACAAATCTATTTACTAACAGATTTTTGGCGACTCCACTGGGAAAGTTAGAGTGCCTTGTGTAGTTGATTTCTATAGTTTAGAGGTACTTCCCCTAGGATGGAGGTTGGCAGCTCTATTGAAGATGAGTACCAAAATTTATTTCATAGATATCTTCAAATTTTGAAAGATTGGATTACTGCAAGAAATGAAGATGCTACATATACCTTTCTCTTTATACCATCATTTAGAGAGAATCGAATTTTAGAAGTTGTGGGAGATTTGGAAAAACAATTAGTTTTTTAAAAATCCTTCTCTGGTACTATCCTCATCCAAAGAAGATCTCACATGGAAGAGATAGAAAAGGTAGAGCAAGTGTGTGAAGAAAAAGAAATTGGAGTAATAGAAAGTAAACAAGAAAATGATCTTAATGAAGAATCAAATGGCAATCAAGAGGAAGAAAAACATTCACGCATTTTTCAGTCCCTTACAAATTTCTTTTGCTCTCTTCCTTTAGAAGTATTGGTGCAGCAATTTATAGAGGAAACATCACATGAGAAATTAAAAAATTAAGAGATTCAAGGTATGGAAAAAGTTTTTGATATATTATCTATCCTTGCGAGAGACAATGTTGATTTGAAAAATATTGAAGAAAATCCTAAATCACTATTTATCTTCCACCCTTTGTATACATTTTCTGTACCTAAGTTAAAAACCATATTGGCCATGTTGCTTACTTTTGCACAAATTCTTCCTCCATTCCCCTTAAAATTGATTTGAAAAGGTTCATACCTTTTCCAGCCTATAAATGGTCACATTTAACACCTCCTCTCTCTCTCTCTCTCTCTCTCTCTCTCTCTCTCTCTCTCTCTCTCTCTCCATTGTAAATAATTGCTCCTTTTTGCAATTTTAGTTTGCTTTGTTTCTATTTCTATTTTGTTTTTTATTTCCCTTCAATAAAGATTATCTCAACCTTGAATGTTCCCCTTTCCTTAAGTCAATCCATATTCTAAGAAATTTCAAGAAAAAGGCCTTCTTCATTGATTGAAAACATCCTGTGCTCATCTAGTTTCACTATCTAGAGTTGTCAAATTCAAATTTCCTATTAAAGAAATTTCCTTTTTTGAGAGCCATGTGTAGAAATATAATAATATGAAATTTAAAGGCATTAAGTGATATATGGATTCTTAAATGAAGGTAGAATTTTATTTTAAAAATAAATGGGTTTTAACATGTGATTTGATAGAAACATCCAGAAAAAAAAAATTAGGGTAGATATGGTAGTTCTTTTTAGGGAATGAGATATTTTTTGAAGGTAGATTTTCAAATAATGATGTGCATGAATTGTAACTTTTTTTGCATTTGTATTTGGAGATGCTAGAGCTTTTGAAAATATTTAGGGTTGGAGGTCCTCATCATAATGTTTTATTTAAATTTTATGATTGTTCTTTAGTCTTCTATAGCTTCATTTTACAACAATGGGCACAAGATTAGGACCACTACACTTTTGGTGATAAAAAAAAGTGGTTCATTATAAGTCACATGATATTCAACAATTCTACCAATTTACAAACAAATCATGACACACTTGAAGCATCAAAAGACAAAGTAGAAGTAGTGATTCACAATGATAAAGAGTAATATTGTGGATATATATATATATATATATATATATATATATATATATATATATATATATATATATGCTTGTGATTGCAGGAGAGAATTTGAGTAATACTTCATAGACATCAAATTCATGGATTCATATATCAATTTGATAGTATATATGCTACAAATTGGCATGCATCTATGACATACACTTTTGGGAGACCACTTGCACCATTCTATTTTCAATATGAATCATATTTTGAAGGTTGCATATGTTCTATGAATCTTGAGTATTTTGTAAGAGGATAATATTATTTTTAGTAGTTTATCATTGAATTTCAGGCGATTGAATGGAAATATTTTTCTAGCTAAAACATAACACTCCTAGTACATAGAGGAACCAAGTTCAAATGATTAAGACCTATGAGAATGTAAAATGGTTGTGCCCAATGCCAAAAGTACTCCAATCCTACTCACTCGTCACATCATTGAATTGAATTGTTGCTAGCCTAATATTCTTCAGATTGGTGTCATGTAAGATGATAGGAGGAGGCCCAATCTATAGCTAATGTGCGTCATCTGTGATATGTCTAGTGCAAAAAATTGTGAAAGACCCAACTTGGGAGACTTCTATGACAGATGTTCTCCATGCTTTTATTCTCTCTTTTTCACATGGTATACTAATGATTTTCCCTAATTTGCAAATATAGTGCATAGAAAATTTTGTGATTTTTTGAAGGTTTGATAATAAAATCTAGCATCAATTCATTACTACTAGTGTAATTTATGGTTCATGTGCATTTGATGAAGGCATGCCCCAACAGAGTTGTCAAATAACATGTCATAAATATTAAAGAAACATTTTTATTTGCACAAGTTTCATCCCCTATCAAAGAAGTATCTGCTTATAAGTATCAGATTGAGTCTTTTAGTTTTTTTCATCCACGTCAACAATAAAAGTGTATTTGTGTGTTGGTGAATTATTATGATTCAACTATTCAAAAAATGGTTTCTTGGGATGTACAAATGAGGCAACAGTTTGAGAAACATTATAATAATGGGAGATTTAATTGATAAAATTTCCTGTTTGTGTTGTAGTTAGCTATTCTAGTGCACAAACAGTAATTTTGAAAGGGTAAAGATATATCCATAAAGAGGATTGATAGAGATAGCAGACCACACTACCCATAAATAAAATAAGCCTGAGCAGTCTAGTGATTGATTCGATTAATTGGTTTTACCTGCCCAACGATGATTGACCCATTGGTTTGACCAGCAAAAAATAGTAAAGGGGGAAGGGTCTTTACAACACAAAGCATGTCTTGTTGTTGAAATGCATAGGATTGTTTACTTGGTTGAAATGGTATATAATTAATATGATTATTACAATTGAACATGAAGATGTCCAATTTATATGGTAGCATGCCACCAAATCAAGGAATCAATCCTATTATAAACAAATTGTAATAACAATGGACACTGCTCTAGATTGTCCTAATATTCCTGTTTGTAGCATCTACAATTTCATATTGTATTACTCGATAAGGTTTAAAGGCAATACTCAGTAGTAGAATTTTACCAAGACTCAAGGCTAATGACTGGTGCAATTGGCTACTGAAGATGTCAGTATCATTTTTAGCAATGGTACTTTGATGTTTCTCTTTTAAAAAGTGAAGAAGACATATTTGAAGTCAAAACCACTACTAAAGCTTAAAGAGGGTGTTAGAAATATGGTTAGATATATGAGTATGTGTTGTCATTTATGGAAACATATATATTTTGGTATTTCATTGTGAAAACAGAGACAAAAAATTGTTTAAGTATTAGACAGTTTGCAACAGAGTAGAGAGAGTTTTGGTATGTATAGATGACAAAGTTTGAGTTAGCTCATGTGTAGTTAAGGACTTATAGACAACAAATTCATGATGACATATGTCAGTGCAAAGATATGCATGGACAATTATAGAGGAATTAATAATATAGGTAATTAACAGATCAAAACAGAGCATGACAATAAAATTGATTGTATGAATTAAAGAATTATTTTGGTAATAAAATAATGACTTAGTCATAATGGGTCAACATCCTAGATGTTAGCCCCAAGTCATTTTTATAATTAGCCAAGCATGTCAAAGATTTAAGGCCAACTAATCAAGAGTTTTGTTAAGTTTTCAAGGTATAAGTAAAGATCATATCTTGTGTAGCTAATGTGAAGTGTAAATGTGATGCAAACTATTATGAAAGAAGTTTAAATGATATGTGAGCTTTGTATGATGCAAGATCTGGTGAATGATCAGAGATTCACAAAGTGCAACAGTGAGACATCATTGTATTTATATCTATACTTGTGAAGAAACTTATTTGTATATTGCATGTTAGGGTAGTGGATTCTTCTTGCATAAATTGTAATTGTTCTACCAAGTCCTAATAGGGTTGAAGCAACTCCTATCATGGTTGAGGATTTTAATAGGTATGTATTTGTTAGACTCCTAACAAGGTCAATATCCTTAACAAGATTCTTTTTTTTAGTGGATCATTCCCATTAGGGTTTTCCCTTGGCTAGGGTTTTCCTATTTAACAAATAATGGTGTTATGAGTTATCTATGTGTATGGTTTTATTTACTGCTCAAATTTTTGGTTTACTTTCATATGCAAGTTATAAAGTAATTAACAATATTCAGTTGTGGGAAAATTTTGTAGAATACTGATTCACCTCCCCACCCTCAGTATTATTAATTTCTAACAATTGGTATCAGAGCACAGTTACTCAGAAGAGGCTTAACAACTTGAGTAAAATCCTTATGGATATGGAATAGTCAAAGAGAAATCTTGAAGTAGCTCTTGAGAAAATTGATCTTCTTACTAAAGAAAGACACAACTTGAAAGATAAGTATGAAGATGCAAAAGTTTACATTAGCAAACTAAAAGATAAGATTGATGATCTGAGATCTAGGAAGGAATCAAAAGAGCATATTAATGACAATGACAAAGTAGGACAAAGTAGGAACTCTCAAGAAAGAAAATGAGATCTTGAAGCATGAGTTGAAAATTGTTTAACTTAAGATTTGAGTCTAAAGAAGGATGATTGTAAGATTGAACCAGATCTGAAAACTGAGAATGCAGACCTAAGATCCTAGTTGTCTCAAGTAACATCTGAACTAGATTCTACTAAGATAGAGCATGCAAAATTAGAAAAGTACAATACTATTGTGAAAGGAGACTTAACACAAGCTAAACACCAGTTAGAGAAGCTTTATTTTAGTAGTGAGAAAATTGATGAACTTATATTCTACCAAAGATCTTCTAATGATAATACAAGCCTTGGATATCTTATTGTAGAAAAGTCAACTAAGAAAAATGAAGTCAGGAAAGAGCCAGATCTAGTTGTTGAGATCCTTAAGACTAAAGAAATTGATCAAAGTAGGATAGAATCAAGCATATTCCCAAAAGTATGTAAAGAAATTGAGCAAGTTGAATCATTTGGGAAACATGACAAACCTAAGGAAACAAAGAAAATTAATCCATATGAGAAACATGATGAACCTAATTAAATCGTAAAATCACCTAAGGAAGATAGACATGAATTTAGAGATAGATGTTTTATATGCAATGAAGTTGGTCATATGAAGAGATATTATAGAGGTAAGTCCTTTAAACCTATCATTAATTTATATTATTATAATTGTCATGGTTATGGTCATAAAGTCATAGATTGTAAGAAACCTAAGTTTGATAGTAGTAATGGAAATAATAGAATGTTTAAGAACACTAACATTTATGGTAATGAAAAAGGGAGATCAAAAAGCAGATCCAATGATGGTGAAATACCTAATGGAGAAAGGAACCAAATTGTATGTTACAAATGTAACAACCCTAGATATATTGCAAGGAATTGCAGAGCACCTAATAGTTAGAATGGAACCAATTAGAGAAGAAATGCTCCTATATGTCAGTTATGTAATAACTTTGGACACACAACAAGATTTTTCATAATGGATAGAATAAGTTTCAATAGGAATCCTAATTACAAAAGGAACAATAACAAAAATGATAGAAGAAATGATAATGGCAGTGATAATAGTTAGAAGGAAGCACTAAAAGAGCATGTCGATGAATTCAAAGAAGCATTTGTGAAAGCTAATAATCTAGAAAGTTCTTATACAATTTTAGAAGATAAATATTTTGATGCACCTAATGAAGGATTGAAGTCAACAATTGTTTGTGACTCATCCTATTTGAAATAAGCATTTCTAGTAGAACCAGAGTGTTAGTTGATCAAAACAGATGTTAGAAAGATGATTGGAAGTTGTGTAGTTAGAAGAAGGTCAAAGACATACTAAGGAAGCTATGGTTAAGTGCACAAGCATTTTTATGATCACGATAAGCCATATAAAAGAAATCAAGCTTATTGGTAATCAAAAACATATTGTAAAGATAAAGTAGATATACATTTAATGTGAAGTTAAATTTGAAATGATTTAAGGATAATGAACTAGATTTTTAGTACCATTTTTTCATCGTGTTAAGAATTTGGAGCATTTGTGAGTGATTTGACAATGAATAAAGAAGCAAAGCATCTGAAGTGAGAAATTGAAGAAGCCCTAATACACGATAATCAAGGTGCTTTATGAAGTTTTCAATTGGAAAATTTAGCATAGTCAGTTAGCATAATGGCAAGCCAATCTATATGTGATGTTAATGAGAGGCCAAGGTATAAGTTTAAGAAGCACCCATTTGTTTCTTTAATTGATGATCCCTTAGGAGTGTTCTCAAAAATCCCACCTAATGTACTTCACATAAAAGATGTTAGAAGCTACATTCACTGTAAATTTGAGAGTATTGGAGATGAAGAGATTCATAAGGATATAGGTATTATGTGTAATGGAAACCTAATCTTAAACTTGAGTATGCATACTTGAATGAGTTGAATTTTATCAAGTATATGTTTTATACAAAATTCAATAATCATGAATGAAGTAGGATTCTCTTAAGAAAAATACATGAAGAGATGTTTTGGGTAGGTGATATACTTCTTGTGATTGACAATGACCTAATTTATAAGGTTAGTGGACTAAGCAATGAAGGTTGTAATCCAGTAAATGACAAATCATTAGGAAGATTGTTGAAACAAAATTGAAGACCAAATTTGATGGAAGAAATATGAAAGTTGGTCTAATTAAGGATACTAGAGTTGGAGTGTTGAGAAAGATTATTAGATACAAGATTAATCATATTTTAAGGGTAAATTCTATGCCAACAAGATTTTTACATGCAACATATGTGATGGTTGTTGAAAAGAAAAAAGGTGAACATGTGTGAGATTGTTAGAGTGCAATTGTTAGACAACATTGCAAAGCTAAAGAAATATAAGAATGTAGTTTTTAGATTGAATCTTTATTGACCCATTTGTTTTTCCATGCAACCAAGCAATTTCCTAATATGACTAGTTGGAATAGTGATGAGTGCACCATGAAGCTGATCATTTAGTGTTACAAGGAAAGATGTGAAGATGTTTGGGATACAGACATTGATAGAATGATGAAGGACGTTTAGTTGAAAATAAGGTAGAGGTATAGAATCCCTCCTACTATGGTAGAGAAATACAAGGATGAAATCAGTTTTATGGTAGAGACCGACACAACTTGTATGGAGGCAGTGGAACCAAGAGTTAAGTTCACAGAACCTATGGGTTATCAAATGAGTGAAGGACTCATTAAAGGTTATGCCAAGATGATACTTCAATTAGAAAGGGATACTAATGCCCTAGATGGGGAATGAATAAAGAAAAGATGAAGGACTTTTACTCTGAACTTCAGAACAAGGAAATCAAGAAGAATGTTGAGAAAAGATTAAAAACCATTCTTAAGGAATCAGGAATGACAAGACAAGAATTTGATAAGATCAAGGTATAGCCTTGGAAATGAGGGTCAATGATCAAACAAAGGTGTTGATAGCTACTTCTATTGCCATATCAACACCTTTAGAGAGAGTGACAGTAGCAAAATCTACTTCACAGATACCAACTACACCATATGCCATAATTGCACAAGTGCAACCTATCAAGGAATAGTCTGGATAGAAGAAGAGTCTTGATGAAGATGTGGTAGTTATGGCATCCATGCAAAGGAAATTTGAAAGATTGGTGAAGATATAGCAAGAACTTACAACATCCCTTAGAAAGAGGACCAAGCAAACCACCAGTGGTTAGGGTAAGAGAAGAAAAATTCTACAAATAAGTGAGTTTGATGAGTCTAAGGAAGAGACTGAGGAGAAAGTCATGGAATAGGTAGTTGGTGAAGGAAGAACACCATCTAGTGAGAAAGCCTCAAAACCTAAGGTTGAAAATTTGAATATGTAGATTATTGAGAATGACAATTTTGTTTAGTTAAACAAATATTATGGTTTGTATAGTAACATG
Organism: Cupressus sempervirens; assembly: GCA_028749045.1. Lineage (NCBI taxonomy): Eukaryota > Viridiplantae > Streptophyta > Pinopsida > Cupressales > Cupressaceae > Cupressus > Cupressus sempervirens. The sequence goes on along the minus strand of CM053786.1, from coordinate 634,419,981 downwards.
GATAGAATGTAGTTAGAAAATGCTATAGTGAGGAACATGATTTTGAGAAATAAAAGATTTGATAGTATTTGGAATAAAAGTCTTGAAGACTTGTACAATAGATTACTAAATAGGAAGAGAAGATTAGTAGAGGAAGATACAAAATTGAGAGAAAATATGATTAAGAAATTGTGTGATGTTAACATTGATGAGGATATTGAAAAGAATTTTGAAAGGTATTAAGCCTTTGTTGAGGAACAAGAGAAGAAAAATTCTTCTTATGGGAGGAAATTATGAAGAGGTAAACAAGGAAACTGAGGGAGCCATAGTTAGTTATATGAATTCTATGTCAAAAGCCACTAAGGAGAGTGCACAATCAGAGAAAGCAAGCCCAATGTATGTTGAGGCCAATACACCTACTAATGTCAAAGAAGAGGCTAAGGAAATTTAGAGAATTGACTCACCTCCACATATAGTTATTGGGACTAAATCCATGCAAGTGGATAGTACTCACGTAATAGTAGATGAGAAAGAAAATCCTTTTGCAGAATATGGGACCAACATTGTTGGCAATATCATAGCCTACACTAGTTTTGATGAAGAGAATGATGTGGAAGAAGAGAAAAAAAGTGAAGAAAAGAAGAAGATAGAGGAAGAGGAAAGAAATAAAGAAGACATAAGGAATGAGGAAGAAATGAAGGCCACTTAACTACAACAAAAAGGGAAGATTGTAATGTGAGAATCAACATTTTTTTTCCAATTTGAGATATGTAGAGACAAAATATGGGAGGGTAGACTTTCAACATGAAGTTGACCTACCCTATGTTGCACCAATAATTAATTTTACTAATCCAACAATAGTAGTGACTACATTTCTAGCAGTATCTAATGATGATGATAACCAAAAGGTTCTGATGACTTCTTTGAGAAAATTGTGGGAAAAGAACAAGTTTGTTAAGACTTTAGAGAGAACTTTAGCAAAAGTTCTCAACATAATGCAAATGATAGTATAGACCACTATTAGAGAACCTGACATTCAAAAGAAGGCTAAGGAAATGATAAGATCTTTTGATGTAGAGTTCACCACTTTGTTTGATATTGCTTCAGTGTGAGCTTAGACTAAGCATAATGCATCAATGTTTGACACAGTATGCACAAATGATAGAAACGAATTACAAAATTTAAATGTTTGCACTAAAGAGCTGAGGAAAAGCATAGATAAAGGAAATAAATTGTATGGACAATATGTAATGTCATATAGATTACTTATCAGAATTTGATAACCAGATAAAAGGAAAAATGAGTGAGCTTCAAACACTCACTACTAGATTACAACAATCGCATGTGAGCATTGAGGACATTGAAGCAAAATTTGAGAAAGTTCACAATGCTATCAGAGGTATTGAATCTGAAAAGGAAACTGCAATAAAGAGATTCTCTATCCTCAGAGAATATTTATCTCATCAAGTTAGTATTTTATAGAGGCAATTACATGATTGTCTTGCAAATAAGGCATCCTATGACAAATTCACCTATTCAGACTTGAGAATAGTTGAAATTGTATCTTATGCATTATGCACACTTATCAGTATATTAGATATGGTCAAAGACAATTGGAGGAAGGAACTCAAAAAGCTAAGACTATGTTAAAGGGAATGCTAACATTCACAATGTCACAACTTGAATGGAAACAGAGTATCTTGACTTGTAACCTATGTGAATAATCAAATACCACTTCTAGTTAGAGCTGAGAAGGAATCATGGGATTTAAAAAAGAAAAATATCAAGAAATTCTATCAAATTAGAAATCTAAGCCACAAGCAGACACAATAAGGGTTCTAAGACTATTCCTTCATTTAGATATCAAAGGTCATTGAACAAGATTCATCCAGGTTGATTGTAAAAAAAAGTGATGTGCTGAGAAAAGAATGAAGGACTCCTAAGAGATCTCAACAATGCTATTTTGCATAAGACTTCAAAATGCCAGCCCTTTCTCCACATCTTGGGAATCGTTAAATAGACTAGGATTACAACAAGCTTCAAATGGGAGGGGCACATGTTAGAAATCAATGGAAGAGTATAGATATCTTAGAGAATTATATTTAACATTAAGTTTCACACCTCCCATTATGGGCAATACTAGGAGAATAATCATGAAAAAGCCAGGTGCTACATGTTGTTGGAGTACCTTAACTACCCTTTTCTTCCTATGGCATTTGAAGATCAAATCCACAACCTCCCCATCGGCATAGCATTAACAATCATAACCATATTTAAGAAATGATCATATCTTTCTTGGTGATCATCCCACAAAAGTGATCTGATCTCCACCATCTCCACACTCAAATGTAGATCATATATTCATTAAAAACTAGATTGTTTAGATCACCAACTTGTCCCCTCGATTGATGCCAACCCACACTACTTCATTTTTCATTGATACTGTGCCACCTTGGGGCAAAATTTAATTGATTTCCAAGACATATACATGTGTTACAACATGATAGGCTGGGTGCACCACCTTTGGTCGATTTAGCAAGGTCATACATATAATTGAAAAGTTAACCTTAACTTTGACTCTTGATCTAGTGATACTATGACCTTATGACATACTAAGAGGAATACCTCTCGTAATGTCTTACCCCTGAAAACCTTGGCTTCATGATCCTATGATTGTTGTAACTCTTCTTTGTATCATAGGGTCACAAGCCCATAAAAATAGCTCTATAACCATACAAAAAATCATGTATCATAGCATCAAAACATGCTTTTCTAGTCCTTTATGATCTTATAATCACCCTTTTCCTTTACTAGCATAGCATTGGCAATATGATATTCAACCTTCACAATCTTATGACAAACCATGTATTGTAAGATCGTGACCTACGTGAATGGTCCCTGAGATCTGTTGACACATTGCCCATCATAGCATCAAAGCTCAAAATAGCACATGCACCATGTTTCACTTATGCCCCCAGGCCCACCTTGACATGTGTCATCTCCTTGCTTTGTCACCATAGATAAGGACCTTACAATTTCCCTTGGTGACAAAGTGATCACCATAGATCTACCAGAGATCTACTACAAAAAATGTCATTGAATCTCCTCTGCACCCCTTGAAACTTTTGACCAATGGGAAAGCATCTGTATGTCGGCTTGTTCTGACATTTCTTTTGTCATGTTGCAACCCACCACCTGAAGTTGACCTCATATATCCATGTGGAAAGCACTTGCTATGTTGCTTTGGATAAAGACCTTGCAACATTCTATGATGACATAGTGAGGACCATTGATCCTAGGAAGATTGATGGTTGGGAAAATGTATGATGCATTCTACCAAAAATGAGCAAAGAGGAACCACCATGCTACATGTCCATTTGTCACCTTGCCACTATGGATAAGGAGCTTGCAGTTTCTATTGGTGACAAAGTGACAACCTTTGATTTATTGAAGATCAAAGGCCTTCATGATTTTCTTGATTTCATGACAATAATGGGACCCATAGAACATGAAGATTATAATGAAGTTTTTTGTAACCACAGGACATGCAGATTTAGAAGATTAAAACCTAGGGATATAATGATAAGGCATGGTCAAAATTTTACATATCCCCTAATTGCATGGGTCTAAATGATTTATATATTTTACCTTCACCACCCTAAGAAATATGACTAGTCAACCTATCCATTTTGTGTGTGGTGATAAAAATGGGTAACAGTTTTGGCAATTTCTACTGAATGGCTACCTGCTAGACATTGAACTAGTAGCCTTAACAACCTATTGGGCATAGAGTCAAACTAGGAATGAGATTTGTGTGCATCAAACTAGAAATATTGTAACCTCCACAACTACAAAATTCAAAACTTGGTTATCTCTAGGGAGACAGCTTGTGCTTGTGCACTTCTTGGAAAATAGGAAAACTGAAAACAAAAACTACTCTAACTATATACATAATTTTATAGAGAAAATATCAAACAAACCTGTTGACTATTTTGTTAAAGTAGCTTCCCTTCCTTACCAGTTGATTTCTTCTCCCATACATGAGGGCATCTAAAAATGACAATAAGCATAACAAATGTGTTTTTGTATGGAATACCTCTTTCCTAATGTTGAAAATAATGAAGCTTTCCAACATTGGGGTATTGTCTTCTTGAGCAAGACTTTCTCACTCCACCTTGTGATCTTCTCCCTCATGCACTAGAATGAGCATGTTTGGGGGCAACTTGCACTGTTGTAGAGCTAGATGCCTGATGGGGCATCCTTTTGATGGCTTCAAGTCTAAGCAATCAGCCTTGACCTCACTATTGTGCTCTACAATAGTTGTATCCTCTTGGCTAGTAGGGGCTAGCTTTGATGGTGTAGCTAGTAGTGTGCATGTCTCCTCTTGTTGCTACTAAAGAAAATGCTCTTCATATATAAGAGATGATGACTCAACATATATGGAAGAGAAGATAGCATCAAACTCATCCAAACAATCATCCTCATCATCAATCTCCTCCATTATAGCTGCAATAACATACATACATTGAGGGGAAACCTTGTGTATGTTGGCATGTTCCTCCTCAAGGATGGGGTTATCCTTGGGATCATCCTTTCTATCCTCCATATCATCAAGGATAGTCTGCTACAACAAATGGTCCTCTTGCTTAGTTTGCAATAGGTCCTTGCTCATTTGTGAAGGTTAAAAAGCCATGATTTGTTCCTCAAGAGAAGGAACAACCTTGTTGTCTTCTTCTTCCTCAACAAATAAGGGGAGATCTTCGAATAAGAGGATTGGATTCTCCTCCCTCTTCTCAAAAACTACATCCTTGTTTTCCTCAGCAAGCTAGAAACTGCTCCTCACATGGGGAAGATGACCTATTAGACAAGCACAAGGCCTCAAGTTCATAGAAATTAATCTTCCCCATCCACTGTGATGTCCTTAGGTCACAACAATCTCTTTAATAACTTGAAGAAGAAAGAAGATCATCTTCTTGGGTTGTCTCCTTTGTTGTGATATTGCATTCAGGTTGGGAAGCAAGCTCATGCACATCAATATGATCTCCCTCGAGGGTAGGGACTTCCTATTGATGTTCCCCCTTCTTAATCCCTTGCTATAGCATGAGTTCTTCAATTGATGGTTGCTCACTTGCTATCTCTAATGTGAGAAAATATATATCCACTTCTTCATGAATAATAAAGATAGGATAATAATCATACTAGGATCCATCATTATTGACATGTGGAGGTGTCTAAGTTGTAGGTTGAGGTTCAAGGTAGCTTGCGGTCAAAATATGGGAAGGACTATTTTGTCTGAAGCCCAAAATCCTCCTTTTGGGGGGCTCTTGTGCTTCAACCCTCTGTATTTGGGAAAGCCTAAGCCCTACCTCCTCAAACTTCTTTGCTTGCTTCTTCCTCTCCAACAATTGGAGAATAGTTTCTTGAGCTTCATTGAAAACATCAAAAACCTCAGACACCATGGTGCAAATATGAGGACCATTTTCCCACATCCCTCTATCACCCTGCAACTCCTTAAGCTAGGAAGTTGTAATGAGCATAACATAAGAAAGAAATCCACAAACTGTATATGTGTATGGATATTCAACATGGCTTAAATCCTTTCTAAGGTCAGAAAACTTGAGCCCCAAACTATTCCAGCAATCAAAAAACTCTCCTACCTTTGATATGGGATCACTATAGGGCTCTAAGGAAGATTAGGTAGGCTGATCATTTGATATTGCAAGGGGGGCCAAACCTAAAGAGGAATCAACATATGGGTCTAAATTTTCCTTCCTCTCTTGTTGCTCTTGGAACTCTTGGATTGAAATATACTTGTTGGGGGAAACCTCAACACATGCATGGTCGAAGATGACATGATGGGTTAGAATAAAATCAACCTCCTGATGTTCTAGGTGATCATGTTGGTCAAAACTAGGTTGTGGCTGACATAGAGGATGAGAGGGATGAGGAATAGCCTGTTGATGATATGGAGGAAAATGGGAGGTATTGCAATAGATGAGCTCCATGGTAAAGCATCTAAGAGAATAACTTCATAGAAATACTGATGAAAACATAGGACTAAGAGTCATACCAACACTTGGTATATTGAAATTGATAGATGCATAGAGTCGCCATGATGTTAGTTGATAACCTTCAAAGGCTGATTGTAACAAGAAAAAAACCCAATTTCTCAGTAAATGAAGATTAAATTGGCTTCCAGAGGACTTGTGCAGCTGAAAATGTCTATCCCACTAGGCATGCTAGAATTATTATCTCTTGTAGTTGCACCTATGACTGGATTCTAACTTAGTCAACTTTGAGTAACATGGAAACACTCCTAGGTAGTGAGAAATACCTAAGTTAGGAGTGAATCTTTGGATTATAGGCCAACTCCTCTTGATGTCTCACTAATTTTACTTCTTGGAACAGGAAAATAAACTTGGGGGAGAAAGGAATAAAAGGATTGCCTAGAAGGTAAATACTAAAAAAGTAAAGGGGGTGATACACCTAATGGTATGATAAAGATATTGTCGGTCTGACTCAATTAACACTTCTGGGAAGTTGAAAAGAACTCAATATTGCAAGGAATCACTCACATATAAATATTTCACAAGAAGGATGCAATTCAAACAAAATGTTAAAGGGAATGCTAACATTTACAATGTCACATCCTAAATGGAAATAGAGTATCTCAACTTGTAACCTATTTGAATAATCAAATCCCACTTCTAGTTAGAGCTAAGAAGGAATCTAGGGATTCAAAAGAGAAAAATATGAAGAAATTCTATAAAATCAGAAATCTAAGCCACAAGAAGACACAATAAGGGTTCTAAGACTATTCCTTCATTTAGATGACAAAAGTCATTGAACAAAATTCATCCAGGTTAACTATAAAAAAAAAGTGATGTGCTAAGAAAAGCATGAAGGACTCCTAAGAGATCTCAATAATGCTATCTTGCATAAGACTTTAAAATGCCAGCCCTTTCTCCACATCTTGGGAATCCTTAAGTAAGATAGGATTGCAACAAGCTTTAGCTAGGAGGGGCACATGTCCGAAAATCAATGGAAGAGTACAAATATCTTAGATAATTATATTCACCATTAAGTTTCACACCTCCCATTATAGGCAACACCAAGAGAATAATCATGAAAAAGCCAGGTGCTACATGCTGCGAGAGTACCTTAACTACCCTTTGCTTCCTATGGCATTCAAAGATCAAATCCACAACCACCTCACTGACACAACATTAACAATCATAACTGTATTTGAGAAAAAATCATATATTTATTGGTGATCATCCCACATAAGTGATCTGATCTAATCTCCACCATCTCCACACTCAAATTCAAATCAAATATTCATTAAAAATTGGGTTTTTTGGATGACCAACTCATCCCCTCGATCGATGCCAACCTACATTGCTTCATACTATATTGATAGTGCACCACCCTGGGGTAAAATTTAACTGACTACCAAGATGTATCCATGTGTTACAACATGAGAGGCTGGGTGTGCCACCCTTGGTCAATCTAGGAAGGTCATACACATAATTGAAAAGTTAACCTTAACTATGACTCCTAACCTTTTGATACTACAACCTTACAACATACTAAGAGGAAGACCTCTTGTAATGCCTTACCCCTGAAAACCCCAGCTTCACGATCCTATGATCATTGGAAATCTTCTTTGTATCATAGCATTACAAGTCCATGAAAATAGCTTTATGACCATATGAAAAACCATGAATCATAGTATTGGAGCATGCCTTTCTAGTCCTTTATGACCTTACAATCGCCCTTTTCCTTTACTGGCTAAACATCGATAGCATGATATTTGACCTTCATGATCTTACAACAAACCTGTATTATAAGATAGTGACCCATGTCAATGGTCCTTGAGATGTCTCAACATTACCCATTTTAGCATCAAAGCTCAAAATAGCACATGAACTCTCTTTCACTTATGCCCTTGGGCCATCCTAGACACATGTCATCTCCTCACTTTGTCACCATAGATAATGACCTTGAATTTTCCTTTGGTGACAAAGAAATCACTATAGATCTACCAGAGATCTATGGTGGAACATCTCATTGAATCTCCTCTACACCCCTAGAAACTTCTAACCAATGGGAAAGCATTCATATGTTAACCTATTCTGACATTGCTATCATGTTGTGGCCCACCACCTAAAGTTGACCCTATATATCCATGTGGCAAGTGCTTGCTATGTCACTTTGGATAAAGACATTACAACTTTTCATGATGGCATAGTGAGGACCATCAATCCTAGGAAGATTGATGGCCGGGAAAATATACGATGCATTATACCAGAGTTGAGGAAAGAGGGGCTACCATGCTACGTGTTCATTTGTTGCCTTGCCACTATGGATAAAGAGCTTGTAATTTCTATTGGTAAGAAAGCGACAACCTTTGATCCACTAAAGATCAAATACCTTCATGATTTTCCTAATTTTGTGACAAAAATGGGACATGTAGAACATGAAGATTATAATGAAGTTTTTCATAACCACAAGACATGTGGATTTAGAAGATTAAAGCCTAGGGATATAATGATAAGGCATGGTCAATATTCTATGTATCTCCTGATTGCATGGGCCTAAATGATTTAAATATTTTTCCTTCACCACCCTAAAAAATATGATTGGTCAACCTATCCATTTTGTGCATGGTGACAAAAATGGGTAACAGTTAGCTCATGCACAGTTAAGGATTGATAGAAGACATAGTCATGATGACCTATATCAATACTCATATCTATATAGATAGTTTGATGGTAGTTACAGAGGAATTACATGTAAAATTAATTAATAGATCAAGACAAAGTACGATAACTAAATTGATTGTATGACTTAAGGAATTATTTTGGTAACAAAATATTTACTTAGCCATGATGTTAACCTTGAGCCATTTTTATAATTAGCCAAGCATGTGGAAGCTTCAAGGCTGACTAATCAAGAGTCTTGATAAGTTTGTAAGGTATAAGTAAAGATTATATCTTGTGTAGCTAATGTGAAGTGTACATCTGATGCAAACTATTACAAAGGAAGTTTATATGATATGTGAGCTTTGTATGATGCAAGATTTGGTGTATGACCAAAGAATTTACAAAGTGCAATAGTGAGACAATATTGTATGTATATTTATACTTGTTAAGAAACTTATTTGTATATTGCATGTTAGGGCAGTGGGCTCTTCTTGCATACATTGTAATTGTTCTACCAACTCTTAATAAGGTTGAGGCTTTTAATAGACCTAGTCCTCTAACAAGGACTTGAGACACTATATGTATTTGATAGACTCCTAACAGGGCCAATATCCTTAACATGATTCTTTTGTTTAGTGGATCATCTTGTGGGTATTATCTCCATCAAGGTTTTCTCTTGGCCATGGTTTCCCTAGTTAAAAAATAATGGTGTTATGAGTTCTCTATGTGTATGGTTTTATTTACTGTTCAACATTGTTAGTTTAATTTCATATGAAATTTATAAAGTAATTAACAATATTCATGTGTGGGCAAAAGTTTGTGGAATATTTATTCACCCCCGCCTCTCAGTATTATCTATTTCTAACAAAGGGGTCTTATCAGAATTTTTAGCCAAAAGTGTAAAGTAAATGTATATATGGGACTAAAATCTTGGAAGATGGGTAGAGCTTGTATGAAATGTTTTGAGTGCTCTGGTACATGTGCAAATGTTTGTCGATCATGTTTAAAGCCTATAGATGCAAATGTGACTGGTGGGTGTAATGATAAGTCACAACTATTGTTAGCATTCTTACTACCCATAACATGCTTACAAAGTGAAATGCTTCTCTTAAAATATTCATATGAATATTGTCTCAAGAATCATCATGATAATAGGAAATTGTACAAGTTTGATTGATAATCAAGTCATAAAGTTGATATAGGTAGTAGGCAGAGATATGACCAGTTCAGATAATATTTCTATCTTATTGAGAAGATCACTAAACAACTATTATTTGAGATGAGAATTTATTTCGGTTGGATAGAGCTTAAGAGGTGGCACATATTTTGATCTAAGTGAGTGGTAGTTGTCTTCATGGTCATCCATACAAAAAAGTTTCAAATGAAAAAGGCTATACAATCTTAGATATCATGGACATGTTGATAACATGTATCACTGGGCTAAATATATGGTTTGATATTTTTATTCTTCCCAACATTATAATTGTGAAAGATAAAGTTGAGGTTAGTATCAATTCTTCTAATGACAATCACTTCTGAGAGCTTTAGAGTCTTGTGAGAAGTTTCTTTAGAAGACAATGGAAATAAAGAAAAGTTGAAGAAGATCCTTGTAGGTTTCATAACCCATTGATTAGTTTCATTGACTCTATGGCCCAATAGGAAGACACTAGATAGTAGCAATAAGAGATTCTGGAGTTCTCTACATCCTAGCATAGAATGCAACCCCCAATTAGAGCCAGTGTTACCTAGGGTTTGAAACCCTAAGTATTCCCTTCCCACTCAACTATGTGAGAAATTAAAAAAAAGACAAGCTTTTAAAAACTATCTTGCATTATATAATATTTAATTCTCTAAAGAATTAAATATTAATATATTCAAATGTAGAATAATCAAATATTGAATTATTTAAAATAACATTAATCTCTCACATAATTAGTCTACCAAGATTAAATATTATTATAATGTGAAAGGAAATAAATTAGGTGAGTTGATGGGAGTGGACTAAATTTGAAAAGGAATGTAAAATAATTAATTCCTAATAGAATCAATTGTTATTGTAAGATGCCTAAGAAGATAAGGATTTGTGAAAGGAAGTTATGGGTAGTTGGAAACTACTCGGGTGTGTTGAAAGGAGATTATTGAAATGAAGAAGATTGATGAAACCTATCATGGAAAAATCATTATTTTGTCACTGATGTCAAACCTACTACTTGTTGGTGAGAAAATTGCTTACTTTGATCTAAATTCTATCATTTATTTGATTGATGAAGAGGATTTGAAAAGAAAGGATAACAAGAGAACCTAGAGAAAGGCTGAGTTATATAGTGTATAAAAGGAGCACTAAGACCAAGCAAGACATTCATGATATAATGTATTGTTTATCTACTTAAGGCTATAATGAAGGATACTTGAGAAAAGAATAGAAGAAGGCTAAGTAAAGAAATGTGTCTACCAAGCCTAATCGAGCAAATAGTGTAAGATGAGCAAGTTAATGCAAGCCATGTACAAAATTAGTTGAAGTTGAGTAGTAAGCTCAGTATGTGTCAGGAAAAGACAAATCTAGTTGGTGTTAAGTGAAGAAAGTTTAGTATGTGCCAAGCACTAGTAAAGACTTAGTATACATCAAGAAACCCAATGTTGGTTGAGTATCAGAAGAAAGTGTTTACAGAGAAAACAACTTGTTATTGTCAAGTGCGAGTAAAATGAGTTAGATTGAAGATTTGATGAATCTAAGCCAACAAAGTTGATTTCTTGAATTGTGTGAAGTACTTGGAAGGTAAGTATGATGAGCTAGTGGCACATAATTTAAGATAAACCATTTTGAGATGAATTCAAAGAGGATTCTAAAAGAAGTTTCTAGAGGAAATAAAATAGGAAAATGGGAAGATTCAATGAATTTGACCTAACCCTAAAATAGAAGATTATGGTTAAGTGACAAAAGACCTCAATTCTCTATATAAGTAGATAACATGCCATAAGCAGTTAAGATCATGTGCAAGAACCTAAGAAAGACAAGAAGTCTAGGGTGTTGCTTCATATGGTGGTTGAATGAAAGAGTTTACGCTTAGCATACTAAGCAAGAAGACTTAAGAGGATCAATGCTTGAAGGGCAAACAAGTTGTCAAATATGAAGAGGATGAATGCCAAGTAGAATGGAGGATTGAATGTGAGATTTGTAATCTACAAGTGAGTTGTTATTGTTATTAGATCAAGTCCTATTATTACTCTCTAAAATTTGTATTAGTTTGGATAAATCCTTTGGAATAAGGTTGACCTAATAGTCATTATTAAATCCTTTAATAGGGTGAAATTCTAATGGAATGTTTTGAAGTCCTCTAATAAGGCTCACTCCTAATAGGGTGATTGAAATCCTTTAACCAGGTCATATTTAACAATGTGCATTGTAACCTTTAATAGGGTTGGCTCCTGACAGGGCTCACTTTAGAAGAGTGAAAATAGGTAGCATGTTACTAGTGATTTTTCAAAAATTTGGTTTCCATGCAAAATCCTTGTGTCAAAATGTGTGATTGATTTGTGGTATTGCATGTTTACATTTTTGAAAAGTTATTTTCAACTAGGACAACAATATGCAAACGTTTCAGATATTGGATGATCAATTGCATTCATAAGTTGAAGTACTGAAAAGTTTTATTTGTACATTTGGACCTTAGATAACTAATTCACCCCCCTCTCAATTATTCTAAACATTCCAATAGGGTGGAAATTCTTTAAAATGGGGAAAATCTATTGTAACAGGGTTCTTCTCTTTATCATAGGCAAGTGCATTTTGTTGGAGAAGAGAAGACATTTTTAGGGTTAAAGATTGTAACAAAGAAAAGGAAAGGGATTAAATTTTTAATCTACAAGTTTGTTTATGGTGCAAGAGAAAAGTAATCATATGGTTATTTTATTTATTTGAAATGAAGAGAAACTTATTTTGAGATCTTTTGGTTTGAAATTATTTTTCTAAGATTGGAAGTGATCTTTTGGTTACTCTAGTCACATTTGAAATAATATCTTGCACTTATGTATTAAGGATTTTTGTGTGTGACGAAATCAGTTGGTTTTATTCATCCATATATGAAAAATTAGTATCATATCTCCATTTCATTTCTCTATAGATGGAAAGATTGATTAGATGCTCTATGTGCCATATATTTGATTTTCTTTTTAAGTTATTTAAATCAATGTTCATATTCATTTCATGTTGATGGATGGATGTTATTGTTCCTTCTTTGCCTTCTGGTTAAAGCCGTAATCAAAAAATTAATTACAATAAATCAAAAGAAGGGAGTTGTACCTTCATTTCAAAATTCAGGGAGCACTTGACAAAATAATTGCAAGTGACTCAACTGTTGGCTTTAAAGCTTTTCTTTCAATTTGGGCATTTAAGAGTTATTTGTGAAGTATTTTAAAAGGAGACAAAAATGTTTACAGACATAATCCACTATCCTAGATTGTTGGATCATAGAAGACCTCTTCTATTGGATCTGTAGAGCTTTACAAGACTTGTTTTGTAGTTTAATGCACTCCACCAAATGGTGGATGTTCTAGCTACTTTCTTTTTTGTTGTGGAAGATTCTTTGTTTTACATGGTCTTGGAACAACCTAAAGATAGCTACATACTCTCCTCAAGAATTAGAATCTCCATGATTTAATAAATAGTCTTGCAATAATGAGTTAGCTTGACACAAAACCTACATAAATCATTATTTTATTTATATGTTCATCAAGCATCAAATAGAGTCAAAGCAATAATTCTTATGTTGGCTGCAAGACTTTTATTAATAATGGCTCTCAAGAAAATACTTCATCTCATGAATTGAAAAATTAAATCATATTCCACACTACTTCTAAAACGGTGAGTAATTAAACATGAAATAGTATAAAGATATAACAATATATAATATTGATTATAAAAGGTCTACATATTATACATAATTAACACTTAAAGTCTATTCAATAGTAAAAAAATATAAAGAGTGTTTGAAAATACAAGAAACATGTTCTAAGTATGAGCATATATAAGCCAAAAATAGGGCTCATCATTCCCCTCAACCTAATATATTGTTGGTCCTTGAAAAATAGTTTGAATTCTTCCTTCTAGAAAACTCCCTCAAATCTACATTTAGCTTCTATCCACATTGTTTTTTAGCAAAGCTCAAATAGTGGTCTTTCATTGCCTCTAGATCATGCCGTTATCTTTCCTCTAAATCCCTGTTATACATGTTATCTTCACCCTACTTATCAAGAAACAACCAAAGAAGGGTAGGGGGATGCATTACCAATGGAAGCCAATTATTATTCCTTTCTAAACCATTATGTTTGTATCATTCAACTATGATGGTAGCAAATTGAATAGGACTAGGGGAGTGAGATTCTTTTCTTTGCTAATGTATTGTCATGTCTCCTCATCTGGCATAGTTGTGAATCATAAGAACACAAAGATCATTATTAAAAATCATGTTATACTAATCAAATACTTGTCTCATAAGAGGGTCAATGTATGGCCTAACCCTTTGACCAACCAACAACTTCTTCCAATCAAAGTATATTCTTCACCTATTCCATGATTCATTTATAATTGGAAGAGGTTGGGTGGCATCTGCATACTTGTAATAATCAAACTACTCTCCCTTAGTGATATTTTTTTGAATCTAAGAGATCAAAGCACTAATATGAATGCCACCCAAACAACACAAGGGGTTCTAGTATGTGTCTTGTGGTACATCAAAATCATGTAAGTAGAATTCATAGAGTAAATGTTTAAAATGTTCAAGAGAATCCCTACATGCCTCATAAAACTCATATGAATTTTTTAGTGAGGGATCTTTCCCTTTCCATAGTCTGATCATTTGAAAATTCAAATATAATTCCTTGAGATATATTTCATATACTAGAGATGGTAATCAACACTCAAGTATTTGTTGGACTAGTTTGATTACCTGGTTAAAATTTTCCTTTAAATCAGTGATATCTACATTCTTATTTTGGATGATTTTCTTTAATTTGTAGATTTCCATCTCATGCATTATTTTCTGATCAATCATATTAGTATAACATTTCATCCTTGTGTCAAAAGAGTATATATGAAGAGGTGGTCTAATGGTGTCTCCTTTTCCCCCCTCTTCCTTCCTTTGTCCCTTCTCCTATTGATAAATTTGATCATGATTTTCTATTGGTGTTTCACCAGGTCTTGCTATGGCGACTTCTTATTCCTTCGCTTCAAAATTATTATCTAGAATATCATCAACTATGGCTTTGAATACTATATTTTCTAGTTGAGTTGGATGCTCTATTGCACAATCAAAATGGGTTTCCTATGGAACATGAGGTATACTTTCCTCTAATATTAGTATTACTTCCTTTTGTCAAGGTTCCTCTATATTTCACTACGCCACTTCTTCCTGTGGTTGTTCTCTAGGCTCTTCCTGTTCCATCTCTTCTATCCTCTAAGGTGCTTCTACAATTGTAATTACCTCAAGTAACTACTCGTCTAGCACTACTTAATCCTTATTCTCTATAGATACCTCCTTTACCTATACCTCTACCCTTTCACCTTCCTAAGGTTGTCCCATTAATTCATCTTACAATTACTCTACAACTTCTACCAAATCATCAAGCACAGGTCCCCAAAACATTTCTTTAACCATAGTATGCTCTACTTCCTCATGAACCATATGCTTAGAATGTGATTGCAAAAAGGAAGAGGCTATAGGTTGTGCAAAAGAGGATTTTTGGGATGATAAACTAGACTCCAAGTTTATAGTAGACTACATATGTGTGGTTTGGTGACAAATTATAGTACTTCTCTAAGGAGTGTGTACTAATTAAGGTTTCTTGGATGTAGTGGATGCAAGAGATGTAGTGAATGTAGTGGATTTAGTGGATGAAGTGTGTACCTTTACCTTTCTTAGTAGCATTTTAAGGAATTAGCTCTTGCGGAGGCTTTTACTACATTTTCCCTTTGCCCTTGCGATTGGAAGGTCTAACTTTTGAGGATGAGGATTTTGATTTTGACCTGGACATTATTTCAAAAAGAGGTATATCATCTAAGGAATTTGATTAGATAGAGGCCAAGGACTTAGATTGGGAAGTTTCATCTATAGAGGATTCTCGAATTTGGAATTTCTTACATTTATGGGTAAGAGGTTGATCCTTAGGGATGACATTTAGGGTCTTGGTTCAAACCTTCTACAAATTACAAATTTCTCTCATGTCATGTAGGAAAAATTCCTAAGTGAGATCTCCACAAGAAACTTAATTAAAAATGGTGGATAGAGAGTTCAATCTACCTTTCTTATACTCAATAGAAGCATTTGAAAGAAAATTGTAAAGAAAATCATGAACATACATCGACCTCCCATTTCGTAAAATGAGACAAAAGTTTAAAATGATGGTAGTGTAAAACTAAAAATCTACCATCACAGGTAATATAATTTATGATGTATGTTTCCTGTGGCATCCATTTTGGAGGGAGAGTAATCCTCTTTGTTCCTTATTTATCTATGTTAGGAGGAGTGTCTCTTGGTTTTGTGAACTTAGCTTGTGCACTTCTACCATCCTTATTTTGAGGAAGTAATTCCCCTTCCTATGGTAAACCAATAACTTTTGCAATGCCGATGACATATGCATAAATTACTACCACTTTCACCTAAGCCTTTCTATCTTTAAATGTTTGGAAAAACTCTTTTGCAATATCTTCAATGTTACTAGCTTAAAAAAATAGTGATCCAACCATACCTACAAAATTTTGACAAATTCTCTACATCTTGCGATGACATATGGTGATATGTTGTTTCATATCTATGTCTGATAGGTGAACTTCCCATTCAGTTTCTTCTCAAAATCTCCACTAGATATCCAATTAAACACTCTTTTCAAAAATCTCTTATAAAATTTACCAAACCCCAAAAAAACCTACAAATTTTCATACTTGATACTATGTCTACCCCTCCCCTCAACCAAAACCGTTGAACTATGCTTGAAAAATGACTTAATGTAGAAAAGAACTAAATAGAGCAAGATGTTTGAAAATAAAAAAAAAAAAATTGGTAGTAAAAATAGAAAAGAGAGTGCAAGTGATTATTTTAGGTATAGTTGTGTTGTTATAACATGAAAGTGATCAAATCTCCACATATAAGGGAATATTATTTTGGTTAATAATTGACAAGTAGGAGATAATTTCCACAAGAAGTCAAATTGTGATATCACTATTAGGATTTAACTATGTAGTTTTTGAGTCAAACTCATTGACCCATAATTTATGAGTTGTGATTCAACATGGATCCATATCTAATGAGAATAAATGGAACACTTACCACTGATTGGATCTAGGTGATTCTCACATAGGTGAAGCTCAAAGATTTCCCAAGAGGTCACCCATCGTAGTACTACTCTAGCTTGAGCACACTTAAGTACAAAGTTTCTTCCATGGTTAAATCCACTCTTCTTGAAACGCCATTTGTAAAACCTCCACCATGTGTTGTGCCTTATGAACCATTCATTATAAATACCCTTAAGCTCATCAATTAATACATAGGATATAATTTCCACATCAAGTCAAATTGTAATATTGCTACCAAGATTTAACATTGTAGTTTTTGAGTCAAACTCATTGACCCATTGTAGACACTCAAAATTTGGAAAAGAACTAAATTATGCATTTCCAATCAATCAATGCAAATTAAGGAGGAAATTAGAAGAACACAATAGACTTTCAAATCAAAACCACATTAGGTCATTAATTATCTATCAAATTGACAAGACCTAAATCAACTTTAAAAAAGGAGAAAAACTCAGATTCATAAAATGAAATTTAAAAAGGGAGGAAGAAAAAGACAAAATGTTGAAAATAAATGAGACATTTATTTATTCAATAAAGTCATTTATCATCACAAAAAAGAAAATCTCCCTTTTTCATTTAAAAGAATTAGAAATATCTCCATTTATCCTCAAAACCAAGTCTGTTGGATTCTTCCTCCTGGTCTCTTATGAGATATTTTCAGTTTCACTTTCATCCACTAGTCAAAGGTGAAAATCCTAAATCTTACCCCAACCCCTTCCGCAATACTATAAATAGGAGGGGAATCCAAGAGCCAAAGGACCCAAGTTTTAGGCATCTGCACTATAGGCACACTCTAAGCTATCAGTTTAGAATTGTTTTTATGTCATTTAGCATCATTTATTACATGTTAGGTCATTGTATGTCCAATATCATAGCATTCTAAGAGTTTTTATCCTCATATAATATGCATTATAGTCATATATCTTGCATGCATTCTTGTAGATCTACATCATAAGCATACTCCTGTTCTAGAACTGTCACTGAGATGCTAGTCTGAGAGCTTTCTTAGCAATTGTAGTTAGGGAAACATGAGGCATTCTTAAAATTTACATTTTGATAATGATTTCTTGGGTTTAGTCTAGTTTATTTTTAGTCTATCTGCATTCTACACTAAAGTTTCATGAATACGCATTTATACCGTGTACAAATTGGTGCCCACCTTGGGGCTTGAGCTCAAAGCCTCTCTATTTTCAAATCTTTCAATCTAATCTTTCATTTTTAGTATAGATCTATGTTTCTTGCTATTTCCTTGTGTAGATATGATTGATTACAGGTTCTATAGTGTTTTGGAGGCTTCATATCAGTGAGAGTAAAGTCCTAAAGTCTTCCTTGAACACACAAGGGTCAGATTTGAATCTTCTGACACTTCTGAGCTCTATTTTAATGCTTTTGAGAGATATTCTAATGCTTCTAAACTCTATTTTAACACATTTAATCTTTTTGAAGCACTTTTAAATAGTTTTTTAATGCATTTAAATCTTTCTGTAGCACTTATAAAGAGTTTTGTAATGCATCTGATCATTTCTGAAGTGCATATAAACTATTTTAAAGTGCATTTGCTTTTATTTTAGCACATTTGATAAATTAAATAGTGCATACAAAGCTTCATATAGCGCATATGAGTATTCCTATAATGCATCTGGAAAAATTTATAGTTTCCTAAAATTGACTTCAGATCCGAATATCATTTGCTTACAGGTCCCTTCCGAGTTAACAAAAGCCCTTAGATTGCAGATAGCATGCCACAGGAATGAAGACCCTCTTAAATGTGCCTAGCCTTTGCTAGCTCCGAATTAGGTAAGTGGACCTCAGCTCTTGGTAGAATAAAGTGTAGCATTTCAAAGTTCAAAACATAGCTTAATAGAAGTGTTCAATCTCACTAATCTAAAACAGAAGTAGGCCTATGCTCTCAACTCCTTTGAATTGATAAGAATGCCAGACCTTCTATGAAGATCGGTCATAATTGAACAAGGAATCAATCCACACATAGCTTAACTAGAAGCCCATCTATCTTTAGTAGTACAAGGGTTGGTGATTAAAATTTTGTGTCTATTATGTTTGGGAAGCCAAAAAAGTAGGGATGTGCTCTCACTCTTCTTGAGTGATCAAATTCCCAAACCTATTTGTGATTTCCATTTCTACTTTCCACTAGGTAGGATTATCTAGCCATACAAAGGCTACCTCTTGAGTTGCCTTGGAAGGGCTGGTGAGAGGGATTGCCTCCCAATCTTGTATTACCAATCGAATGCAAGCCACCTGTGTTCAAAACATAGCCTTCCTCTAGTAGTCTCATAAGGGATTGCACCAAACCTCTTTAGCATTGGTGGGAAGCTCTCTGTCGCAAGAGAGGTAAATCTGAACATAGTTGGTTAAATTCTAAAACCCACTAGTCACCAGCTTTAGATGACCTTTTTAGGAAGCTCTTTCCTTTCACTTTATAGGTGTATGCATTTTTATGTTTTACTTTGATTTATACTACTATTATGCTTGGTTGTGTCTTAAAAATTTAATAGGAAACACTAGTGTGGATCACTATCCTTCTAAAAGGTACAATTTCAAAATGACATTGAGAAACCAAGTCCAAAACAAGAAAATTGTTGAACAACCCTAAAGTAGTATTGATCGATAAGTTAGATTGACAAATGAGTGTCAACACACTTAACCATCTTCACTATACTTGTCGAGTACACAATGGAAGCCAAGCTAGAGTTTCTTTATGTGCCGAGTCACAGATAGTTCTGAGCAAACTACAGTTTTTGCCAAGCACAACACATTATAGTATATGTCGAGCTATATAGAATTCAACATGTGCTGAGTGACTCAGGATCCAATAGGAGCTGAGCAAAGCAGAAGTCAAATAGGTGTCGAGCAATGTGGAAAACTAACAGGTTTTGAGTAATGTAGAAACTACAGTAGATGTTGAGCAATCTAGAATAGATGGTGTCGAGCATTAATATTACTTCATGTGCTGAACAATCTAGGATCAACATAAAAGTTTGTACAATCGCAAGCCAAGATGAAAAATGGTTATGCATGACTCATTGAAAGGATAAAAGGATAAGATCAAATCCTCACAATCACCTATGTGATCCTCATGCAACCAATCAAAAAATTGGAAACTACATGCAGCCAATAGGTGAATTTCAAGGGTTTGGCCGAGAACATTTGAATCAAGGATGCATGACGGACCACTAATATCTATAAGGGAGTCTAGACGCCATTGAACATAGAGAGGAAATAGGAATCATGAGAAGAAGGAAAAGCAAAGCCTATTAAGGTCATTGCAAAACATTGGTGTCAAAGATTTAGAGGAAAGGACATCATTTACACATCTAGTTGATCAAAACAGAACAAGGAACACAATAAGTAGATCAGATCTAGCAATGATCAGTTAATAGTAGAGTAGATCAAGTACTTGAGATCCACATCAGAGATTGCATTAGATCAGGTGTATTATTCTAATACTCTCTCACAATTGTATTAGGAACTTGGAAATCCCATGGACTTAGGTAGGTTTAACAACCTTATGTAAATCCTTTAACAAGGTGGCATTCTAAGTTGAATGTTCTTAAGTCCTCTAACAAGGCACACTCCTAACAAGGTGTAGAAATCCTTTAATAGGGTCACATTTAACAGTGTGTTGTAGCCTTTAATAGGGAAAACCATCAGAAGTGGTTGAAATCAATTGCTGTAGTAATTTTGTGGGTATCATCCCCACCGCAGTTTTACCTTCTTATTCTTGGAGGGTTTTTGGGTTACCAAAATCTCAAGTGTTATGTGGTGATGCATGTTCATTTCTCATGATTATTTAATGTTTATATGCATGCATGCTAATTTTAGTTATATGTTATTAAGGGTTTAAAAGTGGTTAAAAGGCCAGTACTTTTGATTCACCCACACTCCCCCCCCCCCCCCTCTCAGAAGCATTCTTCCCATTAAGACATTCCAAAAATTGGTATCAAAGCCAAGTTCTCTCAAGAAGAAGCCTAACAGCTTGGAGGAAAAGATCTAAAGAAGGAAGTTTTCAAACTTGGAAAGATCATTGAGAACCAAGTGATAGATGTGCATCGCGCTCTACACAAGGTAGAGGAAGCTAGAGAGGAATTAAGAAAATCCTTCAAAAGAAGGAAGGAAATAGCTATAGCCAAAAATGATATTCAATAAAAGAAGATTGACACCACACAAGTATTCTCCAAAGGAGATTCCAAATAATTTAATGCAGCAATAGCAAAACTAATGGAGAAAAATAGAATTCAAGCAGAAGAGATAAGAACTCTTAAGATAGAGCATGAATCATAGGCCATGATGCTATGTGAAATCATTGAACAAAAGAAAAGAGCAGTTGAGGATAGAGTCATGATGGAAGATGAAAAAAGAAATCGTGCAAACAGACTTGAAGAAAAATGTACTAAATTAACAAGGATCTCAAACATGCAGATGGATACAATTGCCCAATAGATGAATCTTCATCATGAACTTAATGTGAAAGATATTGAGATCTCTACTTTGAGGATGCATAATGAACAACTATAGAATGAATTGAATAGAGAAAAAGAAACAACAGAGAATCTCAACAAGTCAAGTGAAGCTATCAAGTACTTTGAACAGTTGCTGAAATCCCCAAGATCAACCCATGATACATCATAACTTGGATACATCAACACTGAAGTTGGGGAATCATCAAAGAGTGTTGAGAAAAGAAGTGACAAAGGTAAGGATTCTAAACCCACTTGTCATTACAACAATAAAAAGGGGCATACTGCTAATGTTTGTAGGAGTAGAAGGATCAATATGCCAAACACACCCAAAAGCAAGGGTTATTGTCTCAAGTGCAACATGCAAGGACATATGACACAAGACCGCAGGTCTAAAGTCACAAGGACAAAGATTTGATGGACAATGCCATAATTGTAAGAAGTATGGACACAGAGCCTTTGAATGCTGATCAAAGCCTATGTGGACACCAAATTAGCATGTAAGGAGGGACAACTATGTATACCATTACAATTGGGATTACAATACAAGGAAAAGCTGTCACCATTGTCAAGAGCATGGACATATACCTCAGAACTGCATAAGAACACACTTCAAGGGGAACTATAAAAGATGGTTGAACCAAACTACTTGCTTCAGTTGCTTGAAAACTAGACATGTCAGCAGGAATTGTCCAACAAAGGCTAGGGCACCCAAGACTGAAGTAAATAAGGGCAAAGAAAAGGTTGATGTGGAACACATCAGAACAGACATGAAGAAGACATGGCAGAAAAAGGATGGACCAAGTACATCCAATGGAAGGGTCACTTCACCCACGAGGTCAAGTGATCATATCTAATCCAACTGATCACAAGATGAGCCTATGGGGCTGATACATATAAGGAGGTATCATACATCAGCCTTAAACTGTGATGAAGCACTGCAAAGTATAAATTTGCATGAGATAAGATGCTAAGACAAAACTTGAATGATGATGCTGAGCTTTCTTTGGTTGCCGAGTAAAACTATAGTGGTGGTCGAGTTATTAATAAAGTCAGTAGATGCTGAGTGTGAATAGCTGCTGAGTGGATGCCGAGTTGAAAACCCTTTGGAAGCCGAGTGACAGGTGAAGGTACAAAAATGCATTAAATGCAAGGCTTTTGACCCGCTTAGAAGTAAAAGTTGATTCATTTTGAGTCATTCAAATGAAGAGCGATTACCAGGAGCACGATTGAGTGATTTTTCAAGCATTCAACCAACGATTTGCAGCGATTCAGCATCTACCCAAGCGATATTAAGCATCTAACCAGGTATTTCCTTCAGGTGCCGAATTGTATAGTTTGTGAAGTTTGTTTTAAATGTCAAATCCTAGTTCAATCAAAATGGTGTCTGGTTCAAAGTTGACCCAAAGGAAGGAAAGCCATGAAATTCAACTTGTTAGTAACGAGGATAAGCAACCTGAATTCAGTCCAATCCTAGAAGTTGCATATAAAAATGATCCCGCTGGTGCCCTATCTACCATCCCTAAAAAAGTTGTTATGGTTCAAGATGTGCGAAAGTGTTACAACTGCAAAATAGGAGCCATAGGAGACTTGGAAATCTATAATGCCTTTGAAAAACTCTATGATAATGGTATATTAAAAGATGAGTTTTCTATCATAGAGAAGAAGGGATTAACCAAAGCCCTAGTTTTTCCAATCGTATTCAAAACTGAGTGGATACGCATAATACGTAGAAGAATCCATGATGGAGCATTTTGGTTAGAGCAAGGACCAGTCAAGATTACCAAGAAAATGGTTCATAGGTTCACAGGTTTTCCAACCCTAGATTGGCCAAAGACATTGAGAAGTGACAAAAAAGAAACAATTGAGAAGAACATAGGAGCAAAGTGGAATAACAAAGGCATGACCATAGACACCATAACTGATCCACTTCTAGACTTTGTTGTGAGGATCATATCACACAAATTTTATCAGTCCAATAGGTTGAATAGTGTACCCTGCATAGCAGTGGATGTGGCATATAAGCTTATAAAGAAAGCCCACACCTATGACCTTGCAGAGCTCATGTTGCAATAGATTAATGAAAATCTTGGAGCTACTAGAAATTCCAAGGGAGCACAATATAAATTTGGGTCAATGCTAGTTTGCATGTTCTTTTATGTGATGAAGGAATTCCCTTCATTTGGCAAAGTCAACTGGACTCAGAACAAAACAATTGTTGATCAAATAAATGATTTCATTGCACAAATAGGAGATAGCTTTGATGATCAAATGACTATCTATTTTGATGCTTTCAAGAATGCAATGAAGAAAAGAATGAGGATATGAGTTTCAATGGTAGAAAAGCATGTAAATGACATATGCTTTCTGGTTGACATTGATTTTACTTACATCCAAGCAGTCCTTCCAAGAGCAAGATGGCTTAGACCATTGGGATATGAGCTTGATGTTGACCAAGCTTTTGCAGCCATCACAACATTACTTGTAGAGGAAATGGACAAAACTACAAAAGCATTTGGGACATATGACACTGTCAAATCAAGAGTGGTTACCGAACTCAAGACAACCACAACAGTAAAGAAGAAGGAAAAGTTAGTAAAGAAGTAAAAGAAGAAATTTGGTGTTGTAGAAACAAGTGCAGTAGGCGAAGTAGAGGAGATTAGTGAAGGAGAAGAAGAAGGTGAGGATAAGAAAGATGGGGATGAGCCAGAACAAGAGCCACTTGAATTAACACAAGGCAAAGGTAAAGACAAAGATGAGAGTGTCGAGGAAGAAGAAGCCAAGGAAGCACCCATCAAAGGTAAAGTCATCAAAAGGAAGGCAAAGAAACCTCCTGCTCCACAGCCCAAATCAAAGAAAGCTGCCATGCCAACACCCAAGAAGCCAACAACCAGAGCTACAACAAGGGCCTCCACAAAAAAAGCCAAAGAGGAAGCCACAAAGAAGAAACCAATCAAGAAGGCACAGGAAGAGCCAAGGAAAAGAAGAAGATATATGGCTCAACCTGATATTGATGAAGAAGATCAGTCTAAAAAAGTACGTCATCCTCCTAAGTCTTTAGTTGATACATTATGTGAAAAGATTAGGAATGGAGACTTAAGTGAAATGAAAAAGATTGATTTCAATAAGTTCACCAAAGAGGAACAAAACATAATAGAAGAATCAATATATGCATTAATGGCACAGTTCAAGTATACACCTCTTGAACTTGATGGGCAATCGCCAAAGGAATTGTCTAAAATTGTAGAGGACAAATGGCATTTATGTCTAATGATGGAAAAGGAGATGAGGGAATCAACCCTAGCAAGTATACTACTTGATTTGACAAAGGAAAAAATAAGTAAAGCAGTCAAAAGGCATAATAAAAGGTTTACACCTAAATATAGGACATTCTCCATTTTACAAAGTAAAATTGATGAAGTTGTACAAAGGACAACAAGATCATCGAGGAATCTATACAAAAGGGTTGAAGATATATTTGAAGAAGAATACAAAGAAGAGGCTACTGCTTAGCCAGAAGAAAGAAGAAAGAGGAGAGAAGAGAAGATAAAAGTTGAGAAAAAGGTTGAAGAGGAGGAAGACAAGGGTACTAATTAGCAGCAAAGTGTGCAAGACACACAACTTCCACCTCCTAGCCCTCCTCACTCTACTGCCACTCCTAAAGAAATCATAAAGATTAAGGATGTTGTTGACACCTCAAGTCAAAACATCAACCCATTAACTACAGAGGATCTCACTAAGATCCTTGACTAAACAACTCTTTAAGCACAATTGTGTACAAGTCCCATATTGGTCAGTGTAGATGATCTTCAAAAGTTAGTAGATAAACTCAAAGAAGCCAAGGTGTCACCACAAGAACCACCTCAAATCACTCAAACTACTGGACTTCCATTTCTACCACCTCCATCACCACCAAGAATAGCCATGCATGCTCATCAGAAGATGAGTGCAATAATAAGAGAAGTCATAGGTATAACAGTATAGAGAGCAAGTACACCCCCAGCAACAGTAACACAAGAAGAAGAAGATAAGCAAGAAGAAGAGGATAAAGAAGAAACATAGGATAAGGAGGAGTATGCAATACAAACTTTGGTTGAATTGCCAAAAATAGGTACTCCTACCAAACCTGTCCAGTAGTCGAGTACTGACAAGTTGACCTTACAAGTCAATACACCAAGCTCAAGTTCTACTAGGGTAGCCAGGACCATTCATTATGGTATTCCTGAGCTTGATGAAGAAATCCAAATACCCTATTATGATTCAAGCACTCTAACTGAGGAAAAGATGAATGAAATACATAGTGCATTGGATAAGAGAAGGAGGCAAGAGGCATTGAGGAAAGACTACAAATACAAGCAGATAATGAATGAGATCAAAGATATATTCATGGATGCCTTTACCCTACAACCTCCATATTCAAGCAAGCCAATCCTTGAGCAACTATCTGATATAGTTGACCAAGTGAATAATGAAGACCATGATACAAATGTGAAACTCATGGAATGGTCAGAAAAGAAGTTTCTAGGCAAGGACAACCACAAGATAGCTAATAACATTATTTTGGGACAGGTTGACCTAGCCAAGAAACTAGATAATGTAAAGATTGTATTAGGGAATATCTTTTCCCTTTATAGAAAATTGTGTGATTTTTCCAGGTTCACACAAGAAATAAATTAGAAAATTTTGAACCTTGAGAGAAACCTTAAGCTCTCCAGTATGCAACTACCCTTAAATCCTACACAGAGTGAAAAGCAATTTGCTCAAACGCTCCACACTCAGAGGGAATTAGCTGCATTATCAGTAGAAGAGGCCACTATTAAAGAAAAGCTAATGCAAATACAAGCCTCTATCACACCTCACTAGGAGATATTACATAAGGAGAAAATGTATGCAGAAATAGTCTTGAAGAAAGATCCACATATTTCTACTCATGAAGGACTTGTTGATCTAGCAACAAAGCTTGCAATCCAACACAAGTCATTGGATATTGCATTGAATAACTGGGATGCAACTCTCAAAATTCTCTTTGAGGTAAATAAGACATTTTTGGCCAAGCATGGCATTACTTTTTAGAACCCTTTGACATAAGTATCAAAAAGGGGGAGATAATGTAAAAAGGGGGAGACAATGTAGGAGATATATTAATATAGAAAAGGGGAGATAATGTAGGAGATATATTAAGGGGATTGCCAACTTTTGAAATCATGTTTAGCTTGAAGTTGACTGACTGTAAATAGGAAAAAAGGAGTCAAGGGACATGAAAATTTTGGTAATCACATGAAGATAGGGTCATCAAACAGAGAACAAATAGGATTAGAAGGCAAGAACAGGACAAAAACAGAGAACATTAGGCACAATGGCACAAGATATCAGAATTCATGACATAATAAGGCATAATCAACTTAGGGGGAGTCATAAGGTATATTGTTGTTCACAATATCTTCTTGAAATTTTGTAAGTGAAGAAAGGACACACAAGGATTGCATCATGAATGATCAGTAAGTGTTTTTGATACTCATGTCAAAGGGGGAGATTGTTGATCAATAAATAAGATTGACAAATGAGTGTCAACACACTTAACCATCTTCACTATACATGTTGAGTACATAATGGAAGCTGAGCTAGAATTTCTTTATGTGTCGAGCCACAGATAGTGCCAACCAAACTACAGTTGTTGCTGAGCACAACACATTACAGTATATATCGAGCTATATAGAATTCAACATGTGCCGAGTGACTCAGGATCAAATAGGAGCTGAGCAAAGGAAAAGTCAAATAGGTGCCAAGAAATGCAAAAGACTAACAAGTGTCGAGTAATGCAAAAACTATAGTAGATGCCGACCAATCTAGAATAGATGGTGTCAAGCATCAGTATTACTTCATGTGTCGAGCAATGCAGGATTAGCATAAAAGTTTGTGCAATCGCAAGCCAAGATGAAAAATAGTTATGCATGACTCATTGATAGGATAAAAGGATAAGATCAAATCCTTACAATCACCTATGCGATCCTCATGCAACCAATCAGAAAAGTGGAAACTGCATGCAGCCAATAGGTGAATTTCAAGGGTTTGAGTGGGAACATTTGAATCAAGGATGCATGATGGACCACTAATCTTTATAAGGGAGTCTTGATGCCATTTAACATATAGAGGAAAAAGGAATCGTGAGAAGAAGGAAAAACAGAGCCTATTAAGGTCATTGTAGAACATTAGTGTCAAAGATTTAGAGTAAAGGACAACATTTACACATCCAATTGATCAGAACAGAACAAGGAGCACAATCAATAGATTAGATCTAGTAGAGATCAGTTAATAGTAGAGGAGATCAAGTACCTAAGATCAGCATCAGAGATTGCATTAGATCAGGTGTATTATTCTAATACTCTCTCACAATTGTATTAGGAACTTGGAAATCCCATGGACTTGGGTAAGTTTAAAAACCTTATGTAAATCCTTTAACAGGGTGGCATTCTAAGTTGAATGTTCTTAAGTCCTCTAACAAGGCACACTCCTAATAGGGTGTAGAAATATTTTTACAGGGTCACATTTAATAGTGTGTTTTAGCCTTTAACAGGGCAGGCCTTTAACAGGGAAAACTATCAGAAGTGGTTGAAATCAATTGCTGCAGTAATATTGTGGGTATCATCCCCACCCTAGTTTTACCTTCTTATTCCTAGAGGGTTTCTGGGTTACCAAAATCTCAAGTGTTATGTGGTGATGCATATTTGTTTCTCATGATTGTTTAATGTTTATATGCATGCATGTTAATTTCAGTTATATGTTATTAAGGGTTTAAAAGTGGTTAAAAGGCCAGTACTTCTGATTGATGCCCCCCCCCCCCCCTCTCAGAAGCATTCTTCCCATTAAGAAATTCCAACAAGTAGTGCATTAACTACATAAAACAATGCTTTTGAATATTCTTGTGACGCTCTTGATCTCTGTTATAATGCATATTCTTGTAAGATAGTGCATTTGAGCCTTTAAACAACACATTTTCCTAGCTAAACAATGCATTTGAATCATTATACAATCCATATGAAAATTAAAATAATGTATATGAGCATTTAAAAAGTGCACATGTTCTGTTAAATAGTGCATTTAATGAAAACTGTGACGCATTTGAGAAAAAACATAAAATAGAGGCCATCTGCATGCATGATAATTGCAAACAAATGACAAATTTGGATATCCTTTTCCTCGCTAGTATTTTACAAGTCTGAGAGATTCCATAATTGACCAAAAACATATTTTCGAAACATGCAGAGCTACAAACATCATTATCAACCCAACAATTTTCATTACTTCATTTTGCACATCAAGTCATAAATATTCGAAGACACACATCTGTCACTTACCTGACTTCATGAAAGTAGAACTCATCTTATCAACATTGGTAAACACCTTGTCCAACCTAGCTTGTTACTACAGATGAATTACAGTCAATGGAAACCCTCAAATTTTGAAAATGCCTAAGAACTAAAGGAATCCAACTCGCATTTCATGCCACTGCATAAAACTAGTATAGCTACAAAACTAAAATTATGCCTATACAAGTGAGTGCTAGAATAGCTAGCAGAACCATCAAACACACAAAACCTCTCAATCTTGTTGAACCTACTACAACAATAGATTGCTCACAGAATGCAGCTATTCACAAGTCACCCTTGTTCAATAAAAATGTGGAATCCTTAGCCACAATAGGTTCATCTAACATATGGGATGACAGGAGTATTGAAACTAAAATTGAAGATTTTCAACAAAATCCTGAACTTGTCAACATCATGGACAAGATACTTGAGAAACATAAGGGACGTTATATACTAGCATTAGCACAACAAGGTGTGAAATTTCCATCTGATTTTAATGTGACCAACTTGAAACAAAATGAAGAAGAGTCACCCCTAGATGTTGTCACACAAAAATTACAAGACCTACAAATAGAAATGGAAAGAACGAAGAGAGGAAAAACACAACCCGCAAAACTTGGCCTTGAAAAGGTGTGTTCTCTCCCTTTTGATAAGAACATTATCTTCACACCTTTCCCAAAAAATGTACAAATACCAAAATATGATAAATATTTTAGTACATCAGATCCCCAAGATCATCTCAGACAATTCTATACCCTATGTATGGAATTTGTCCATGACATGACATACCTGATGCGTCTGTTTCCTAGGAGCCTTGGAGGGCAAGCCATGGAGTAGTCCTCCAAGCTACCTTTGAATATCAAGACCTTTGACCAATTATTTTTCGTATTCATCTCCCAATATTCCTACAATATCAAAAGGAAAGTCACAATGATTGACTTATGCAACATGAAACAACTCCCTAGCGAGTCATTTAAGACCTTCCTACAATGGTGGAGACACACATTCACAAAGTATCATAGAGGCATACCAAATAAAGAGAAGACTGAAATCTTCATTAACAATCTATCCAAACCAATGAATTACTAGCTCCAACTCCAAGGGCCTAAAGATTTCAAACTATATTAGAGAATGCTACCAAGGTAGAAGAGACCTTACTAAATAATGACATCATTAAACTATTAAAAGATGGTAAGGGCTTTTCAAACAACTCCACATAGACTCATAATTCCTTTGATTGGGCAACCGATAAACAAAATTCATGGTTTAGAAAAAATAACAAGAACACCGCTAATGACGGGATGGCTGAAGCTAACCATGTCAAACCTTAAACCAATCTAACAGTCGTATCCCATTGTCAACAACACCAACTCAAACACACCTCGACAAGACAATGCCCGAACATTCATTCAACATAATGTGGCAACTCCCTCGATGTCTAATCAACAAGTCACTTATAATCAAGCTCCTCCTCCTTGCAAATATCAATCATACAATATACCCAAGGAGTATACTCCTATTGGGGTGTCTTACGAAAGTGCCTTGTAAACCCTTTTGTCTGATGAACTCATTGTACTTCCTAGGGCCAAATCTTACGAACCCCAAGTCAAGCCAAAGTGGTGGAATGACAAGCACATTTGTTCCTACCATCAAAAAAAGGGGCACCTAACAAACAATTATTTTTACCTTAAGGGGGATATATAAAAATTAATCAATAATGGAACCATCAAAGTAAACAATCTTACCAATAATGAAGACCACACAGCCTTCAAGAACCCTTTCATGAGCCATGAAAAGGGGGAATCCTCCAAAGCTAATCAGACTAAGGTTAATTGTGCACATCATTAGGACAACACCATCAACATGATTTTCAGCTTTGATGATACTATAAATGTCATCATAGTAAAAGATAAAAACCAAAAACAATCCTCAAATGTCATTACCAAGGGCCAAGCCTCTAAATTTATCTTACCAGGACCTATGACAAATCTAGATTATGCAGCTACAAGTTCCTCATTGCCTAAGTACAACTTGGTCAACCAATTACTTAAGACTCCAGCCCGCATCTCCATTTGTGAACTATTGCAAATCTCCCCAGAGCATAAAGAAATACTCACCAAGGCCTTAGTGCCAAATGACCTAGATGTGAGTAGATTTCACAACATGCTTAGCAATCTAGTTGCCCCTCACTACGTATCTTTTTTAGCCCAAGATGAGATGTATGTCATTTAGCCACAAAACTCTCCTTTGCATATTGAAGTCTCTATCCACAGAAATAGAGTTAAAAGAGCATTGGTCAATGGTGGGGTAGGTCTCAATATTTACACAATCAATTTAGTAAAAGCCCTAGGGTATTTAAAGGACACTATTGACCCAAGAAAGAAAATCACCATCAAACCCTACAATGATGAGGAGAGATCCTCTAAAGGAATGGTTATTCTACCAATCAGAGTAGAACCAATTGTGAAAGAAATTGTTTGTTAGGTCTTAGACCTATAATCAACTTATAACATCCTCTTGGGAAGACCGTGGATTCATGAAATATAGGTCGTTCCCTCTACTTACCATTAATGTCTTAAATTTCCTTACATGGTCAAGAGGTGACCATACTCGAAGATCAAAATTTTGCCTAGTATTCTAATTCCCTTATCCCTCATAACAAGGAAGAAATTGGCACATTGACAGATAACATCAACTAGTCTACATCTATAGATGTTTCACGCTCTACCAATTGAAATGGCAACCACTCACCAACATCAACTAAGGGAAAAGAGAAAGTTGGTTTTTTGGGTCCTTCCCTTCCTTCACCATCATCATCCAAACACCCTAACAGTCACACTATGAAGAAATTGATAGATTAATGAAAGAATTTGATTGAAAGTGTAAATTGCAATGCAAAGCGGTGGATGAGTACTTAGTCTCCTCATTTGATCCCCCATTTTCTTCAAAATCTCATGGGAAACCATCATCCAGCACAAAGCCTTATCATGCACATTTTATCAAAGCAAGTGGAGCACCTCCAAGTTTAGCAGAAGAAATCAGTCAAAGAAATGTTGACGTCTCCCCCGACCTACATGGAAAAGGTTTTAATCTCATGAAAAAAATGGGATATACAAGAGATGGTCCCTTAGGGAAAGGGATAAGTATTGCCAAACCTTTGATAGCACAATTCAGGTCCAAAAGGTCCAAAATAGGGGTAGGGTATGGTGAACAAGACAAGACACAAATCTCTTCCAAGGCTCATCCTAAGTATAGTGATTCCTCCTCTTCCACCTTGGTGTGGGTACCTAAAAAAAGGGATGGTAATAGCCAGACAACAAATGACATCATAAATGTAAATCTATCCCTCTCAAGTTCACATCCCACCCATAATGAAGATGATGAAAATTCCACTAAATGGAAACTTGAATCATTATCCAATGAGTCTCTCCATGACAAAGAATGTGATGTTTTTCACATACCCACATTTAATAGTTTAGCTACACAAGGAAAAACCTCTTGTCTGAGACCCACTTCACCAAGAGTCAGTGTACAATAGAGCAGTTTAGAAGATGATGAACATGTTGAAGGTTTTCCATTTCAAACCCTATTTCCTAACTTCTTTCCAATAGAAGTTGAAAATGACTACTACAAGCCTCTCGCAAGCTTTACTTTTCTTGATACTCTAGAAGAAGCTCATGTCATAGATCTAATAGATACAACGTACACGCCATCTAGTGAAATCATGTCTTTAAACCCCGCTAAACCATTTCCATATTATGAACCATTCTCCCTAGTCCATCTCAAACTGATTAGTTGGCATACAATAGAGCTTCACCACATTCCTCATTTTGACACTGAACATCATGTTTTCATCTACCTTAATGTGGTTGAACCATCTCATCAACAAAGAACATAAGAGATACATATAGTTGGGTC
This sequence comes from Cupressus sempervirens, assembly GCA_028749045.1. Lineage (NCBI taxonomy): Eukaryota > Viridiplantae > Streptophyta > Pinopsida > Cupressales > Cupressaceae > Cupressus > Cupressus sempervirens. The sequence continues at coordinate 634,387,190 of CM053786.1, read as the reverse complement.
TGATATCAATCACCTCAGTCACTAGAATAGGTCAGGCATTTCATGGCCTTAATGATCACTACCAAGTTGTAGCTGATCTCAAGAAACAAATAGAAGTGACACATCCCAAAGTGAAAACCCAACCATGGCACCCACATATGGGGTGATTGATACCTTACCCAAACACTTCGAGGAAAGATATTCTATCTTGATTGGACCAACAGAACAAGTCAACATTGGCTCAAAGTAAGAACCAAGGGATATTTATTTAGCATATTCCATAAGCACAGAAGAAAGAAATGTATTTTTCCACTTATTTGAAGAAAGATAGATAAACTTTGCATGGTCTTATACAGACATGCCCAGATTAGACCAAACTTTAATCCTCTAGCATCTCAACATTTCTTTGGAGGTCAAGCTAGTAAAACAAAAGCTTAGAAAGATGCATCCCCATATAGCTCTGCTAGTCAAAGCGAAGTTAGAGAAGTTAATCAACACCAATTTTATCTGGTCCTTGGCATATGCATCAAGGATATCCAACATTGTTCCCATACCAGAGAAGAATGGTAGCATATGCATCTGCATTGATTTCCAAAATTTAAACAAAGCATGTCCCAAAGATGATTTCCCTCTTCCCAACATCAACACCATTGTAGAGCTGATAGTAGGCCAATCCATGTTTTCACTCATGCATTGTATTTTAGGGTATAATTAGATCAGGATAGCACCAAAAGATCAAGAGAAAATAGCCTTTGCTTGTGCATGGGGCATGTTCTATTGGAATGCAATGCCCTTTGGGCTAAAGAATGATGGGGCAACCTATCAATGCACCATGACTACTACCTTTCAAGATATGATGCATATCTTTATGGAAGATTATGTGGATGAAACCCTCACCAAATCCCATAGTCGAGAAGAACATCTCCCCATATTGGCAAAGATATTCACTCACCTAGAAGCATTCAAAGTTAGGCTCAATCCCAACATATGTGCTTTCGGTGTCAAATCAGGCAAGCTTCTGGGATACATTGTCTCAGCCAAAGGGATAGAAGCTGGGCTTGAAAAGGTCCAAGCCATAATCAGCATGCAACCTCTAAAAAACTTGAGTTAGTTATGCTCTCTTCAAGGTAGGCTTTAGTCAGTTCATCAGTTCATTTCTCAGTTGATGGAAAAGTGTGTACCTTTCACCCACTTACTATACAAAGATATAATTTTTCAATGGGATGATCAATATAAGAAAGATTTTGACTTACTCAAAACCTACTTGATGAATCTACCCATGTTGGTACTTCCAATATCACACAAACATTTGTTACTATACATTTCTCCAATGGATAAATCAATCAGAGCCCTCCTAGAACAAGAAAATGAACAAGGAAAGGAACGAGTCATCTATTACATTAGTCGTACCTTGGTCAATTTTGAGCTCAATTGCTCTTTTATTGAAAAGGCATGTCTACTCATAGTTTTTGCTTCCCAAAAGCTATGTCATTATCTTCTAACATACAAAGTCAAGCTCATCTCCAAAATTGACCCCCTTAAATATGTTCCCAAAAAAACAACATTAATAGGCAGATTGGCCAAATGGGTGATGATCCTAAGAGAATTTGACATTGAGTACATTGATAGGAAAGCAATAAAAGGACATGCAATTGCTAATCAATTGGCAGAGGTGCCTATAGAGAGTTTGAATCCTATCCTAGCTAATTTACCAAACATGTACATTCTTCAAATAGAGCAAGTAACATGGAAATTCTATTTTGATGGTTCCTACACACATCATGGATCAGGTGCTGACATTTTGTTCATCACGCCACTAGGTGTTACCATCCCTAAGTCTTACAAACTACTTTTCCCTTGCACCAACAACATGGTAGACTATGAAGCTTTGGTCTTGGGTTTCAAACTAGCTTTAGAATGGAAACTGATAGAACTAGAGGTTTATGGAGACTCCTAGTTGATCATTAATCAAGTCACTAACACTTATTAGACCAAAGCTGAAAATTTATTGCCTTACAAACACATGGTTGACACCCTTAGGGCATGTTTTTCTCATGTTACTTTTGAACAAATTCCCAGAGGTAAAAATAGAGTAGTAGATGCGATGGCCACCTTGGCCTCCTTACTCCAGCTCCCGAACCAGTACAAGCAGTATGAGTTCTTAGTAGAAGAGATGCTTCAACCTGTATCTATTCAACCTGATTCCTTTATCATTTTCCACTTAGACAGTCTCGATTCCCTTTGGTATAAGCCCATCATTACTTGCCTTCGCGATAACACCATTTTGTCTGACCTCTCAAATAACCAAAAATGAAATTTCATTCGACAAACCTCACGCTACACTTTGGTGGCTAATACACTATCTAGGAAGAGTCTTGATGGTACTTTGTTCAGATTTCTTGAAAAGGATAAGTCTAGAGTCACTCTGCAAGAAGTTCACACAGGGATTTGCAAGTCACACTCCAGTGGGTTTACACTAGCAAAGAATATTTTTAAGATGGGTTATTTTTGGCCAACCATGGAAAAGGATTCTATTGACTATGTTAAAACTTGCAAAAAATGCCAAATCCATAGTAATCTTGTTCATGCACTAGCCCAAGAGCTCAACCCTTTGGCCACACCATGGAATTTTTATCAATGGGGCTTTGGTTTAATTGGAGCCATCCATCCACCTTCCTCCAATGGACATAAATGGATTATCACCACTATAGAATACTTTACCAAGTGGGTCAAAGCAGTACCACTTACTAAATCTATGGGAAAACAAATCTCTTCCTTCATTCTAAACCATATAATTTCTCAGTTTGGCATACCTGATGCCATTCTCATGGACAATGCCTTGTACTTTAAAAATCAAATAATTGATGAATTATGTGAAAATTCTCACATTATACACCACTCCTCATCAATTTATTATCCCCAAGGCAATGACCAAGCAGAGGCCACCAACAAAACCATTATCAACATCCTCAAAAGGACCATCAATGATATTGGTAGAGATTGGAATTTATAGTTGAACTCCACCCTCTAGGCCTACAGGACGAATGTTAGGACATCTATAGGTGCAACACACTTCTCCTTGGTTTATGGTTGTGAAGCTATTCTTCCTTTAGAAGTTGAGATACCATCCTTGAGAGTTACTCTTTCAGACATCCTATCAGATGAGGATTACAAAGTGGCCCATCTAGACTAGCTAGAGTTGTTAGAAGAACATCAGTGTGCAACACATGAACATCTCAAAGTGTATCAGAATAACTTATCAAGACATTACAACAAAAAGGTCAAAACTTGTGTCTTTTAGATTGGTGACCTAGTGCTCTGAGAAAATCCTAAGAACCAAGAACCAAGCGGCTAGAGAAAAGAAAGGAAAGTGGGAAGCCAATTGGATTGGTCCTTACATTATCATAGAATCCTTTGGGACTAGTACTTAAAGACTTTCAGATTGTGATGGCACAGACCTAGTAGAACCCATCAATAGCATCCATCTCAAGAGATTTTATGTCTAGAGCCTTGAGAAGCACATCAAAAATACCAAAGAAAAATAAATAAATAAATAAAAATGGTACAAAAGAAGTGAGAATCTCACCTTTGATTTTAAAAGGAGTGAGAGATAACACCTTTGGAATTCCCTAAACAACACAAGTCCTTCAATGCTAAAAAAACCAATACAATACTCAACCAATTGTCTTTGTGACAACTTTTTCTTGTTTAAGGCCTATCTAGCACATTCGAGTTAATTTCACACATACACAATTGAGAAACACTTGTGATTTATCATTCAGTGGTTCTTTAGCCTTAGATGTAGTTCATTGCAACAGAGACAATCAACACAACAACACCAAAGGGAAGCAAAACAGATTGGGAGAAACATGGAGTTAGATTATGTATTGATACCATAGACATGAATTGCAAGAAAATCAATGCACATCTCAGCTATCCACCTTGACCAACGATCCCCAATATTTATTTCAGCCCTCATCAACCAATTTGATGCCCCAAACTCCTTTCATTACCTCTTTAGGTGCCTCAAATGGTCCTAGTTACTCTTGTATTCCAACAAATCTCACTCATATCCTCATTCCAAATCCCAAAAATTCAAAAATTGTCCAAAATTATCAAATAAATTCCAAAATTATCAAAAAATTGTCAAAAATTATCAAAAAAATTCAAAAATTATCAAGAAAAATTCAAAAATTGTCAAAAAATTATCAAAACCACTCCAATATTGTCAAAAATGGCCAATAACATGCGAAAAAGGGTAATACTTGCCAAAAATAGCTGCAAAATCTTTAAAAAAATTAACACCCCAAAATTCTTGTCAAGCATGGCTCACTTCAACTCAAATAGGCCTTATAACACGTCATAACATATTTACAAATGAAGTACCTCTATAGTATTAAGAAGCAGCATAGTTACATCCTAAAACATCTCATTGGGCTTTGGAAAATCTGGCATAATGTGAATAGTGTAAGAGGTGTCCCCTTTTCCTTCCTCTTGTCAAGAACAACAATTCCTAATGGATCATTAGTCTTATTTATGTTGCAATGGCCACAATTGGTTTGACCCCCTTCAACAAATATATCAATGCTATCTTGAAAGCCCAGATATCCTTTGAACTCTTTCATCCTCACTTAACCAAGGGCACTGAATAAGTAAGCGTAAGCATGAGAGCTTGGCTCCCTTGCAACACCTTTTTTAGGCCCCTTCAGTGCCTTCTAAAACCCAAAATAGGTTTTTTCTAGGCCCCTCTAGCGCCTGCTCAAGCTAAACACCTTTTTCAGGCCCCTCAAACACCTTTTTAGGCCCAAAATGCCTTTTTTAGACTCCTTAAGTGCCTTTTTAGGCCCCTCAAGCACCTTTTTAAAGCCCAAATACCTTTTTAGGCCCAAGCACTTTTTTCAGGCCCATCAAGCACCTTTTTAGGTCCAAACACCTTTTTTAGGCCCCTCAAATGCCTTTTTAGGCCCAAACACCTTTTTAAAGCCCCTCAAGCACCTTTTTAGGCCCAAACATACTCAAAATTATGCCTTACATATCAAGACTCTCCGAATGTTACACAAATCTCTACTCATCTTTCATTACGAGCCCACATAGGCATTCAGTTCCTTGCATATCAGTAAAGGTTTTCGTTCCTCTACGGATCATATTGTTCCCACTTTTACAGAGATTAAAACCTTTCTAACATTTTTTACAAATCACAAAACATTCAAACATCTATCAAAAATCCAAAAACATTCACATATTCTCAAAACACTAAAAACATCTAAATATATTTTGAAAATACCAAAAACAAACATGCCAATATATTACAATCAATGTCAATTGTCCCTTTTCTTGCCACAACAACAAGCACAAACTTTTATTCAACTACAACATCAGTGACAACTTTACATTTGATAAATGTTTGGCAGATTATTTATTCTGGCCTCCCTGTAGGAGGTGGCAAGATAGGGTGTCCAACCAATAGTGATTCTTTTGACCTAGCTCTAGAAGAGGAAGCTCCTAGCGTCAATCCTCTACGTACCCACAATGCATCCATGGGAATTGGAAACCTCCCACCACATAATTGCACATTTAACAGTTATGTGAATTCCCTATCCATGAATTGTGTCTCTCATTGGTCCTCATCTGAGAACACCTAATGATAACGTCCCATATAATAAGTAGCTTCTCAGTGTACCTTTTTTGTCCAGTGCATTTCCATGAACACATTCTCCACTAGCTTGTTTACTCCCAATGTAGTGATCACTTGTTGGGCCACGTTCCACTCTTGCCATTTGCCAGCGCTCCACGTCTACTTTTGCCTCACCCAAACACTACTGCAATTGTCTAAACTTCCCCTCACTTAATGCTAACGACTCCTACAGCTTCAATCATGGGAGTTTGATTTTGCAATTTCCTCCCTAAATGACTCATACTATGACTACAATAACACCAACTCATTCTGCACACTTTCTAAACCCACTTGCACCATCTTCAGAAATTCCTACAACCTCTGAGCCTATGACCAGTCTACCCACATTCCTACATCATTTCCCTCCACCCGCAATTGCTCCACATGTAGCTCCACTTCTAATGATTGCACTTGTGCTCATTGTACATCCACCACCACTTATAGCTATCTTGCCTCCATTTGCACTCCATCTTCTCGTGCCTTCTCCATCAATCCCAACAAAAATATGACTTCCTATTTTGCATTCTCTGCTTAGACTCTTTTTGCAACCAACATTCTCTATAATTCTTTCACATCACTTGATGCTTGATCTCCACCCCCCACTTCTAGTCAAGGCTCTTTCACATTTACATCACTCGCTTCCCCTTCTTGTAATATCCTCCCCTGATTTGAACTTTGACTTGTAGAAATTTAACTTAAGGAATATTGTCAAACACTTTGTATGCAAACTCATAAAGCTGATTTCCTCAATAAATTGCTTTCCAATGAGTAGATTTACGAACAACTATGAAGTGACATTAAAATGCATAATACACATCATAACATTTCACAAACACTTGGCACACATTCAACAGTATATGAAAAATCTAGAAACTCTTTCAATTTGCTGATAAAGGGTGATTTTTAAATGTATATGTGCACTTACAGCTGCCTTAAAGGCTGCAACAACTATTCAGACTTGTATTCAACAATTATTATGCAAAGTATCAAAATTTGACAGAAGAAACCTGGAATTAGTTGCCGTAGTATTTTGCAGATGTAGTCGGCAGCCCTCCAAACTTCTAATCAGCTGGAAAAATAAGTAAACTTGATACCAACACTATTCACGCCGTACTGTAGCAAAATACTGTTCATGCCGACTGTAGCAAAATACTGTTCATGCGGCACTATAGCAATAACTAACTTCAGATCTGCATCTCAAACCCTTGTAAATTTCTTTATGCGAACGCCCCAAATGAAACCTAGTGTGTTTCCTGAAGTGAAAACACCCTTGATCCTCCTAACTGTGTCTTCCAACAGTGAAGAGAATGCTAGCAAAGAGGGATTTCATCCTCCAAGCCCGATAATCAGATATCCAGCAACATAACATTAATCTTCATTCAAGTATACCAAAAAAAAAAAGCTCTTCCATTTCTTTTATAGTGTTCTCACAAGAGCTCAATCCTTCGTTTTCTCAATGTGGGATAAAACATAACTCCCTTTATGTACCTTATGTCTCCAATGTGTTATAAAAATAAAGGGAACTCTTTTAATTTAAATATTTCCCACAGACTATAGTCTATGCATTAATAAAGTTAAATATTTAAATTTAACTTTATAAAATGGCTTTATCAATGCATAAAAAATCTTATCAATGATAAATAAGTTTTCCTGTCAATTTTAAACAATTACCATTGACATACCACTGTGACTAAATGTCCGGGCATGTCGAAGATGACTTACTATAAATAGAAAATATGCCCAAATTTGCCCCAGAACCCCTCAGAAAGACCTGCAACTGAAACTGTCTAGGCCAAATGGCCTCTAAGCCCCTTTAATGTCCTAGTTAGCCTACAGGACTGTGGGGAAATAGGCTAACAAGAACATCATGCTATGAATGCTAGAAAGGGGACATTACACTTTTGTTGACCTTTGTCTCAAAATCCTGAGGCTAAGCAATCGATGTGATCCACTCCTCACCCCACTAACACCTCCTACATCCTTTGGAGCTTCTCCCATGGACTTTTTAGGAGATTTTATCTCCCCTGTCTCCTCCTCCACTCCTAACATACTCTTTGTCATCCCAAGTGGACTATTTTCCACCTGCTGTAAGGAAACTTATAAAAAAGAATATAACTATTTCCACATAACCCATAATAGATCTAAAATAAACATGCAATTGAAATCCACATGCAAGAGAATAAACAACATACCCACATAATGTGACACAAGATATACCCTAGGAAACCCTCATTGAGGAAAAAACCCAGCCTCCAAAAGCACCCATCACCGTATTGCAATACAACCATGGAAACCTTCAAAGCCATAGCCACAACCAAGCAATACATGTGAACATGCATGAATCCTCACATCCCATGCCATGCTTCCAACCTTCACAAATTCTCCCTTTGGCTAATTTATCAAGCCTTGTCCTGCTCGACTCTTGCCTTTTTCCTTCTCCTTTTCACTACTAACAACTACCTTTGTGGCTGCTTATATAGTAGCAAGTCAGACAAAACCACCAAGTGGTATTACATAAACCATGTGCTACCTAACCCACTGACCCCACATTTAATATTGGGCATTTAATTCTTTTCCCCAATATTAAATAATTACATGAAATATTATCACAATGTTACAATACAACCCATCAAGTATATCCCATGGGAATCTTTACATGTTGCACATCCATATAGGTGCAACATTACATAATAAAACAAAATAATATAACAATATTATGCAATATGTGCAACACCCATTATCTCAAAAATCTCCCACTTGTTGTATACATTACGTATGGTCAATCCGTAGCCACATAAATGAATAAGGGAACAATCCCTCCCAGCACATCCACCATCATGGATCCAAGTACACAAAAGTGCTCCATCCTAGTACCTGCAACAAAATCAAAGTATCAAACATCTCAAACATAAATGAATCCACCCAACCTATCACATTAGAAGATCATAAAATCCTATACCAAATGAAATTCCAAGCACAAAAAACCTGATCCAAAAGGTAACAACATGTATCCATAGTTGTCAAAATATCCATAGCTGAAATAGCACCCACAACAAGTGTCAAACCCATCCAACTATCCATAACTCTAAAGGTATATACCAAGTGAATCACACATCATCAACATATCCAATCTGTAACTTGCAATCATAAGCCTCAAGAGCAATACCTGCCACATATACACTAGAAGTTCCCACTAAAACAGATAATGTCAAATCTATAACAAATCCACTCACAACATCTCAAAGAAGTGAATCTATGTAGTCTCAAGGACATCCACAATACATAAACCAATATCTTGCAAGAACAACTCTTATAACAATTCTTCAACACATTCCCAAGTTCTCCACAACCAACAGTGGAAAGAGATAAAGGAATAACCATGTCATCTCTCGCATGACATACATGAGAACAAACCATTGATCACAATCTCTTACCAATCTCAAATTCAATGTAAGTAAAACTAAACATCCAAGAAGATAACCAAGACCAAAGAGAAACAATGCAAATCATAACCTGTATCATGTCCTTCTACACACACCTCTAGATGTAAACTATGCAAGTAAGATCTCCTCCATAAAACCCCAACAAGAAGCCTCAACAACACCCAAACCATACGATATAACTAATCATGGATGTAAGCTTCTCACAAGAAGATCAAACTCATAAACCATTCCTAATCCAAGAAATATTCCCAATATAAAACCATCTCCTAAACTTAACCAACATTACAACAAATGCACATGGAGATAACTAATGTTAAACCATCTCTCAAATGAACCCTCCAAACTAACTCATGTACCATAGCTCAAGATCCATATCCATGAAAGACAAGAATAAATATAATGCACTTGAGAAAAAATAAATGGGCTATGCCTCTCAAGTAGGAAATTTCCGAGTAGACCAAGAGTGGGGAATGAGAATGCTCATCAAGATATCCAAGTCTCCAACCAAGACTTGACTAAGAACAATCTCCTCTCAAGTCTATATTAGGTGACTGCTCCTCGAACTTCCTGCTAAAACCATCAACCATTCCAACAAACACTTCTCTAATTTAAGAGAAATTAGATTACCACCATCTCTAAGTATCCATGAGCACCTATAACCAATCAATCCATGCCAACTCCAAATGCAACATAGCAATATCATGAAGTATCCAGCTTATGATGAATGTACTCAATACCAAGAAACTAAACCAAGATCAATGTCAAAGTTCCAATGTCAAAGTTCCAACCATGGCCTCAGGAACATAAACATGACAACATGATCTAACTCATCTCAACCAAAGAGATAACATGCTCCATATGAACATACTATAACATGTCACAACTCTAAATGTGTATCAAGAGTATACCATGACATAATAATGAAACCATCCTTACACCAAGGATAACATATCAAATGAAAGCATAAATCACACCTTTACCAAGAACCTCATGAGTCCTCAAGATGCAACCATCTCCACACACCATGAAGAACAATCCCCACACTCCATGAAGATAACAAGTGCACCATGAAAATCTCAAAGACGCTTCTACAACAATAGGATTTAAGACAAACCTCCAACATCTAAAAACACTCAATAAATATATCAATGCCAAAAAACTTCCACTCAACCATGGTACCAAGTCACCTATGGCACCATAAAATCCATCTCCTACATGAAGATCTTCAAGGTCTACACTCACACAACCAAAGTGTCAGTACCAAATGAAACTAATATCTCCAAACTAAGAAGATACAAATTGAACTAGGAACTAATCCTACACTATCACCCCATCACTATCACAAGCTCTGACTAAACCATGTATCCAAGCTATCCATGACATCATGATAAAAAATCCATCCTCTAACCATGAGAATCAACCAAAGAATCAAACCATCAAATAACTCAAAGTACACATCATGAGCTCCTCAAAAGAAACCAAATAACCATGATCCTCAACCAAGAAGATATACCACCATAACCAAATTAGGAATCCAAACCAATGAACATCAAGGATGTACTTGTATATCTAATCATGTCATGCCAAAATCTATGGCATCATGATCACATCTCAAAACCGAGAAACTAACACTCAATATGTCCAACCTGTCAGCATAAAATAGTCAACTACAATCCTTGACCATGATTGTACCTAGTAACAACATCTCATCCCTTATACATAAAGAAAAAATCAGCAAATCATGTGACTTAGGGCATAGACAACCCAAATCTAAGCCACCAATCTAAATATGCATCAATAATGAAAGATCAATGGGCAAAGACAACCCATATGCAAGCCATAAATGCAACCTGTAAGTATAGACCACTGACAACACTGTACAACTTGTAGACCCAACAAGTCATCATACATATCCAAACCAAATACTGATAACCATATCATCATGAGACCAATCTAAAATATGAACTAAGTATACAATGACATCAAATCTTAAATCTTCAAACATGCAATGTCCTAAACTCACAATGTTACCATAGTCAATATATATCATAAACTATTTAGATCAATATATCACCAAATAAATCATGCCAAACTTGCACCAAATATAAACCAATGTGTAGAGCTCTCTAAGAGCTTTCTGTTGACTACTCGAAGTCCAAAATCTGACTCTATATGCTCAAGTTATGCCCTAATTTGTGCTCAATATAAATAACATCTAACTTTAGGGCTATTAAAACCTAACCAAATCTCAAAATCACATAACCAAACCTACACCAAATTGTAGTGCTCTGAATTAGCTTTCCAACGCCTATAAGAAGTCTAAAATTTGATATCCTAATAGAAAGTTATGGTCATTTTACTAAGATAGTCTTTTTACTAGTTTCATTGCAATTTTTTTGTGACAAAAATTCTGACGGAAGTAAATTTGACGGCCATCACTGGCTGAAACTAAAAAACTCTTTCATTTTCTTTGAACATGGCCAAACTAGGGCATATTATATATCAAAATTTATGGAAACATTGACCCAAATCCAATGGTGAGGTTTGGTTTTACCTAGAAGGTCATTTCTACAAGCTACCCCCTAAAACCCTCATTTAAATGAAACATCTGAAAAAATCCTTTTGTCAAAAAATTTCACATGCCCAAAATCTACCAACATCCCATCTTAACAACAGACCCAAAACCCTCAGATCTGCAATAAATCACTCATATATCTTGCCCTTTCTTTTATCCTCTCATGCATTCCCATGGATTCAATCTAGGGTTACAATAATAAAACCATAGCTTTGATACAACTTGTAAGGAAACTTGCAACAAATAATATAACCGTTTCCACATAACCCATAATAGATCTAAAATAAACATGCAATTGAAATCCACATGCAAGAGAATAAACAACATACCCACAAAATGTGACACAAGATATACCCTGGGAAACCCTCATTGAGGGAAAAACCTAACCTCCAAAAGCATCCATCACTGTGTATTATTCAGTAAAAACACCATTGCAATACAACCATGGAAGCCTTCAAAGCCATAGCCACAATCGAGTAATCCATGTGAACAAGAATTAATCCACACATCCCATGCCATGCTTCCAACCTTCACAAATTCTCCCTTTGGCTAACCTATCAAGCCTTGTCTTGCTCGACTCTTGCCTTTTTCCTTCTCCTTTTCACTACTAACAACTACCCTTATGGTTGCTTATATAGTAGCAAGTCCCACAAAACCACCAAGTGGTATTACATAAACCATGTGCTACTTAACCCACTGACCCCACATATAATATTGGGAATTTAATTATTTTCCCCAATATTAAATAATTTCATGAAATATTATCACAATGTTACAATACAAAACATCAAGTATATCCCATGGGAATCTTTACATGGTGCACATCCATGTAGGTGCAACATTACATAATAAAACAAAATAATATAAAAATATTATGCAATATGTGCAACACCCATTATCTCAACACCTATATCATTGGCTTGTCATCCAATACCACCTGTAATGCCTATTGCACTACAATCCCCAACAACATCATTAACACCAACAAGGGTGTTTCTTCTACCCTGCTTCCCACCTCTTTGGGTTGTGTTGACCCTTGTCCCATATGACTTGCTTCACCTAGCTCTAGAATTAAAACTTGTAGTTATGACTGATACATCAATTCCTCGGATGTTCATTGAACATGCTTCGCTCTTCGCCCTTGCCTCATCCACCTTCCCTAGCTAGCATCACCCTCCTGCTACAAATGATCTAGTGAGCCTGACATACTCCCACTTGCATGTTTCCTACAACTTCTCAATATATCGACTAGCCACATTCTACTCTCCACCTCACCTTGTTCCATCCCCATGATATTCACTTAGTTATAGTTGTCACTCATATGAGATTTGTTCTTTATTGGTCTTACCATGTATCCACTCTCTACATCCTATCACACTGGTACTAGGTACACTTTACCCTTGGCCCTAACACTCAAACACCCTAATTCCCACTGATGCACATCGCCAGACAAAAGCTGCTACTAAATTACCACTGAAACATCCCATGATTTCTTCTTCAACTAGTACAACAGTTGCTCCTAGGCAGAACTAAACAAACTTGACACTATTACACACAATTGGCAGCACACCTAGTTTGCAAATAATGGTTTTTTTTCACTATTATGTACTTCTAGTGCCTTGATGATGTGCTTTACTAGAGATTTTGGGATGAAGTCATGATATTTTATTGGTTTTTCATCTAACATATGACTATTTGCATGCCTATTTTTATTCTTCTATGGATATAACTTTGTTTTCTAATAATTCTCATATTTTTCATGTACAATGTTCATGTTTGCTAGTACTCCTTGACATGACATAGTATTCATATCACCATAGCTGAGCTAGTGGTGATTGTGCTTAGTCACTTTTTATTAAATGCTCTATGATGACAATTAATTTTGCATCTCTTTACAAAGTGATACTTAATTGCATTCATTTAGTTTTCATTTTCATCTTGGTTTCTTTAAAAATAAATGGTTGCACATAAATTAGGATTACACAAAGAGGCGTTCGTGACATCATTCAGCAAATTTATGACTGGTTATCCCATAATAGACAACACCATCAACATCAAGGAAAGCTTTTAGCACTCAAGTATCATGGACTTTCTCTCCTCACAATATCGCCACCATGCTATCACATTTCACCACATCATCTACTGCACTATGTGGCTTTCAAATCTCAAACAATTCTAGACACTATCACATTTTGCCACATCATCTATTACATTATGTGACTTTTGAATCTCAGACAATTTCATTTCATTACATCCCATTTCATTTCCCTTTCATTTACCATAATTCACTACATCACACATCATTCCTCCCCCCCCCCCCCCACCACCACAATTTCATTTCCTTACATATCATAGTTTGTTTCATTTCATTATATTTCACTTTCCCTATTTTTCTACATTTGTGACTTGCATTTCGTGTTCTTCATCATATTACCTTTAATTCATGCATTTCATCTATTTCATTTCATGGCTTTTGAATCTCAAATGTTGACATCCCATCCCATAGCTTTCAAATCTCAAACCATTCCATTTCCTTCCATTTTTCACTTTCTTTCACATTCCATTTGTCACATTACATTTCATCACATTTTATTTCATTATGTTCACATTACATTTTCACATAATTTTATTTATCATTTCTTTTCATTACAATCCCATCTTCACATTTTTATTCTCATTTTACCATGTTCACTTCCATGACACTTTGTCACAGATTCATTCATCTACATTTATTTATTTATTTTCATTTACACATTCATTTCATTTTATTTCACATCACAACAAACTTCATTTCATTGCATATCATTGCATTGCATTACATTAAATTTCATGCCATTACATTCATCATACAACACATCACCATACCACATATCATTCTTCCTCTCATCACATCATAGTAATTCCTTTCACATTTTCATTCCATTTCATCTCATTTCCGATTCACTTACAAATTTCATTTTATTACATCTTACCACGTTATACATTTCACTTCATTACATCTTATCACATTACAAATTTCATTTCATTTCTGACATACCTTACATTTTATTTTATTACATATCACTTTATCTATTTTCATTCCATTATATTATATTATCATAGAATTCATTGCATTACATTTCATTTATCAAAATGGATTTTTCACAGTTTGTTTCCTTACATCACATTACATTAAAATTCATTTTACTACACCACATCACATCTCATATCATTACACCCATTGTTATTTCATTATATTTCATTTATCACATTGCATTACATCCAATTTCATTGTTTACCACATCTCATTACATTCACACCATCACATCACATTTTCATCCATTATATTATTATTGTCATTTCATTTATTTCCATTCATTATCCCTATGTCATGCTACATTAATCATCCACACACACACACACTCCTATCATATCCATCAAATAATATCATCACATGCATCCATGAGTCCATGATATAACAACTATACGTGTCCAAAAATCAACCAGCTCGGATATCTCATAAAGCAAAAGATCAAACAATACATCAAGAGGATAAAACCAACATAGATATAAGATAGATTGCATCAACAAGAATATCCATATGATTCAATAATGTGAACATCAATAAATCATGTCTATCCACATGAACATCTAAAGATCAACCAAGTACATCATCCTAAATATCAAAATGAACATCAAAAGAATAATCAAACATAATGAGGAATAAGCCCACAACACATAAGGTACACTCATCCATGCATAGGTGCCTGACTCTAAGGTCCCTGCTTGCTAGGGCACTTGTATCCTCTCGAGGTGCCTACTCTATTGCATCTGTTGTTGGTGCAACATGTTTGATCATGATTGTTTGACTCATTGACACCCCATCTATCCTTGATGGCGGTGGTGGCAGTGGTGGCCCCTATGTCATTATAGCTATAAATGCATGTAGGGTACTCGTAAACTCACCCACCCGAGCCTCCACAACACTCATTCGAGCCTCCAAATTAGTAGATCCCCTTGGCCTCTCTGGTGGTGGCTATGCATTTGGTGGCACCTATTGTTGTACCTATGGCTATACATCCTATGGATCTCTTATAGGACCCTATAGCCATAGCCTCTATTTTTGGATAAACTAAATATCCTCAGACAACCTAGCCCTCACCTACTCTTCCCTACCTTGCTCAACACTTCTATCCCACTACGCAACTCTGACACCACCAACCATTCATCCTCTCACCCTTGCACCACCACGGCCTTGAATCCCTCCAACCCTTCCTGCACCCAATGGCCTATGCACTAGTCCTCATGCCACACCCCTCTGTGGTAGTACCATGGCTACTTGGCCCTACCTCCTCCATGCTCTAACCACACCTCTCACTCTTCCTTTGGCCCACCATCTCCCTCTACCTCTCCCGACACCACCCTCATCATCCTTATCCTCTCCGCCACTCAATGGCTCATCAATCCTAGGAATAGGCTCTTTCGGATCTGTATTTCTAGGAAAGGGATGCTCCCAAAACCACCATGCATAGTCCCCCTCCATCCTTGCATCTGTGACCCCATCCCGCAATGCCCATGGTTTTGGTGTGTCTATCATCTATAAAAAGGCCTCCATGCAAGCCTCATACTCCAAAGTTAGCCCCCATATTGCTCTCTTTGACTGCACTTAGGCATAATGTGTTAACCCCTATGGCATGCCCTGTCGCCGTCCAAATTGTCTCACCACTTGCCTAAAAAAAAATTGCTCTATCACTGCAGATATCTAACCAAGAAAATACCTCAAACCAAAGAAATATCTCATCTCATCATCATCCTTGGCCCATGGCTTTGTAAACCTATAAGGTCTCTACACAACGTCATCGATTTCATGCAATATCTGTTGAAAATACTTTGTCTTGCCCAAATGGGGCTACATGATCACACTAGAATAAGTATACATGTATGGCATACCCTACGGTCTCTGTCACACACACACACACACACCAGATGAGTAATGGGAAAATGCTCCTATGTCCATAACTATAACAAAATCATCCCTGTTGATAGCGACGAGGGTCCAAAATACACAACCTAATGTAAGTCATGATATAAATCGACCAAAATGCAACTACCCCATGCAAATTTCTGTGGCTGATCAATCATATCTTGTATCAATCAACCCCATCCAACCACACATCCTCACCCTTGTTGGTATGGCAACAAAAATCCTCCTATCAAACCAGCCAAAATTGCCAGCAATGCCTCATACTACAACATCTGAAACCATGATATGCTATCATCACTAATGTTTTCATCCCCAAACAAATCTCAGAAAGTAGTGCCATCGGCAGTCTGATCATAGTACACCAAATCACCTATTGTCAGAATTTGAAATATTTGATATACATCATCTCCCCCATCAACAAATGAAAGATGTTATGGTTCGAGTGTCACTACTCGACCATAGCTGTCAATAGCTCCCTATTCACTCAGAACTAGGGCATCTATAGCAAATAAGTAAACCCGTATTTATCAATCACCTATCACTCCTCTGTCGATAATCTACCTACTACCTCTAGGGGCCATGGATATAACCCTCGTACCATGAGCTTTCACCCACATACCTATTTTTCATCAAACAAACAATAACGTCAGTTTTCATCCCAAGTGATCATCATACATCAGTCTACTATTTATATCTAGCTACTTAGCTATTGGTTCTATCTTAGACCTATTACTCGCCTTTCTCTATCCTGAGTCAGACTTGTTTGTTTACCCTACTCTGTATCTTGAGCTGGGGCATCACTCTTTACCTATCTATCATCAGACTGATCACACAACACTTCTTGAATACCTAATTACTATTATTTACTCATTATGATGATCACTGGCTGATAGACCTAGAATCTAGCCTTTTGCATTATCTTATGCTCCACTAATGTCCTACACTTAGTTTTTGCTATTCAATAATCATTTGTGCTATTCCCTTGGACATACGCACTACCAAATCAATCATATGCATTAAAATAGGTAGATGCACTACTTTAACTTTCAAAAGCAATACTATATTTATCGAATGCGCTCAAAAGTGGCCAAGCGCTATTATAATGACCATTTCCTAGGGCAATAGTGCTATTAAAACCAAATGCATTGGAATATTACACATATGTGCTATCAGACTATTTGGATGTGCTAAATCATGCATATGCACTACTAAAACCACTAAATGTGCTATAATTTCTCTATATGCACTAATTTGCCTCAAAACTAGGTTGTTAAAAGTGCTATTCCGCCCCATGTATGTGCCACAAGATTCATCATATGTGCTAAAAGAAATCAAAAGCACTGAAAGAAACACTAAATGAGATAAAACATCTAAAAAAGCCAATTTCCCAACACAATTTGTGCGAAATTCACAAAAAAATCTAGGAACAAATGCAAAAATTGTAAAATGAAGGATCTCGATGACTTACCAAGGTAGTATAGTTTGTTGGATGCTCGTATTGATGACCCCTCTCAAATCTGTGCTCTCGTAAAGGGACAACCATCCTTGCTAGCACAGAGCTTTGGAATACCAAATGTCAAAAGAGAGAGTGAAAATGACAAGGGTAAAAGGCCTTTTGCCCTATTTAACCCTCCTTAAGGGCATTTATCTCACCTTTTCACCCTATTGGCCCAACATTGGCATCTTTTTGCTCCCTTTCACAAATTGGGTATTGCACTAAATCAACTTGACCATCTTTATTTGTTAATTATCCAACATTTCATAAATAAAATTGGAATCTCCTTAATTTTCCCACTTTCATTTTTTCCAATTTTGTTTCTAAGGGGATAGTATATCAATATCAAACTAGGGCATCCAAATCAAGGCATCAAAATTTTTTTAAAAATCAAAACATGCTACCCTAGCCAAAAATTTCAAACATCAAATTAACCAAAACTAGGGTATCCAAGTAAAAACATCGCAACATCAATTAGTAAAATCAATGACAATCAAGCTATAAAATCATCAAAGATCAAACATTAAGCCATCAATAACTAGGCTCCATGACAACTTTAAAACATCAAGACATCATTCAATCATCAGAACTCAACCTAAAACCAGAAAATCAAGACAATCTTTGAACTAGTATGCTTCGCATATTAGCTCAAAGAGGGGCATTTGTAGACACCCAAAAATTGGCAAAGAACTGAATTACACAATTCTAATCAATCAATGCAAATTAAGGAGGAAATCAAAAGAACATAACAAACTTTCAAATCAAAAACACATCAGGTCATTAATTATCTATCAAATCAACAAAACCTAAATTAACTTAAAAAAGGAGAAAAAATAATTCAAATTCATAAAATGAAATTCAAAAAGGGAGGAATAAAAATACAAAATGTTGAAAATAAATAAGACATTTATTTATTCAATAAAGTCATTTATCCTCACAAAAGAGAAAATCTCCCTTTTTCATTTAAAAGAATTAGAAATATCTCCATTTATCCTCAAAACCAAGTCTATTGGATTCTTCCTCCTGGTCTCTTATGAGATATTTTCAGTTTCACTTTCATCCACTAGTCAAAGGTAAAATTTTTGAATCTTACCCCAACCCCTTTTGAAATCCTATAAATAGAAGTGAAATCCAATAGCCAAAGGACCCAAGTTTTAGGCATCTACATTATAGGTACACTCTAAATTATCATTTTAGCATTATCATTCTAGCAAATTCATAGAATTTTAGCATTTTTTTTATGTCATTTAGCATCATTTATTACATGTTAGGCCATTGTATGTCCATTGTTATAGCATTCTAAGAGTTGTTATCCTCATATAATCTGCACTATAGTCATAGATCTTGCATGGATTCTTGTAGATCTACATCATAAGCATACTCCCATTCTAGAACTATCACTGAGATGTTGGTCTAAGAGCTTTCTTAATAGTTGTAGTTAGGGAAACATGAGACATTCATAGAATTTACATTTTGATAATGACATCTTGGGTTTAGTCTAGTTCATTGTTAGTCTATTTGCATTCTACATTAAAGTTTCATGAATACATGTTTATAAAACCTTCACCAAGTGATCTACCTTATGAACCATTCACTATAAATACCCTTAAGCTCATCATTTGATACATAGGATATAATTTCCACATCAAGTCAAATTGTGATATTGTTTCTAGGATTTAACTGTGTAGTTTTTTAGTCAAACTCATTGACCCATAATTCATGATTAGTGATTCAAAATGAATCCATCTCTCATGATAATAAATGGAACACTTAACACTCATTAGATCTAGGTGATGCTCATGGAGGTGAAGCACCAAGACTTCCCAGGAGGTCACCCATCTTAGTACTACTCCACCTTGAGTGCGCTTAACTACAAAGTTTCCTCCATGGTTAAACTCACTCTTCTTGCAACCTCATTTGAAAAACCTTCAACAAGTGTTGTGCCTTATGAACCATTCATTAGAAAGCTCCATAAACTCATCAATTGATAAGTAGGAGATAATTTCCAGAACAAGTCAAATTGTGATATTTCTACTATGATTTAACTGTGTAATTTTTGAGTCAAATTCATTGTCCTATAATTCATGAGTAGTGATTCAACACAAATCCATCTCTCATGAGAATAAATGGAACACTTAGCACTCATTAGATCTAGGTGATGCTCATAGAGGTGAAGCACCAGGACTTCCCAGGAGGTCACCCATCCTAGTACTATTGCAGCTTGAGCATGCTTAACTATGAATTTTCCTCTATGGTTAAACCCACTCTGCTTGCAACCCCATTTGCAAAACCTTGACCAATTGTTTTTGATAAGATAGATAGGTTTTATAGGGACCCTAAGACCCAAAAGTTAAAACATTTCCAAGGCTGATAATAAGCAGATAAAGCCCAACCGAAAATTAACAAGTCACAAGGCTGATAATAAGTAAGTTAAGCCTAGCCATAAAACAAAAGCCAACCAAAGGGCCAACTCAAGTAACAGCCAAAAAGCTAGAACTAGAAAAATTCATCTAGACAAAAAATAGTAGTAAACTAACAACAAAAGATAGGAATAAAGAAAAAACCAAGATTACTCGTCTATCTTTCGCTCGAGCTCCTGCATCGTCTGTGCTGCTTCATAGACTTTGTGAGTTTCCTCAACCATCTACTCTTGAATCTTTCGACCTTCCTGATCCAAGCTGCTAAAAGTTATTTTTGTTGTCATGTCCTCTTCCATCCTAGCTCTTTCTCTATCCTTGTCCTCAGTCTCATCCAGTAGATCTCTGGCTTTCAACATTCCAGTGAGGGATAAAATGTTATCATTGATAGAGTTGAGAATAGAAATCATTTGATTAGCTAGGTTATGATTATAGTTTTCCAAATTCTAGATTCTCTTATCAGCCAAACTGAGACAATCCCCCTGTTCCTTCTAATTTCCTCGATCTAGCTCCTTCATATTGTTTTCCAGTTGGTCAATTTTTTCTCTAAACTCTTCCAATTTGTGGTAAAGCCATTTGATTAACCTGAAGTTGTTGATCATACTATTTCTAGCATTATTCAACAAATTCAAGCCAGTTTCCCTAGCTTTATTTGTTATTGCCACCATTGTTGGATCAATGAGATCCTCGAACTGGAGTTGACCCTATTTTTCTTCCAAAATTTGGGGGTTCATTGTCTCTTTGCCAATACCCATTTTGGTTGTTCTAACATTGAAATTTCTCTAGGTCTTTTGCCTATCCTTCATAACCACCTCTCCTCCCTCACCATCAAACTTCTCCTTCTCCTGATCCTAAGGATGGATAGGGGGAATGGCAGAGATTTTTAGCCCCAAAACCAAAATCCCCTCAGCATCCTTCTCTTTTGACCTCCTTCATTTTTTAGCCACTAGTTCCTCTTTCTTAATTTTTGTCTCCTCCTCATCCTCTTCGTTAGATTTCATATCCTCCCCTTCCTCAATATCATCTTCATCACCCTTGCTTGAAGTATTAAACCCATGTCCTCTAGGGCTCTTCCTGCTTGGGGTAATAGATGAGGGCGATTTCTTCTCTGACTCTTTGGCCTTCTTACCAAAGGAAATGTTTTCCTCACCCTCTGAACTGATACTTTGGACATCTTCTATATCAAAGGAAAAGCTAGAGCTACCTAAGTCCATAGAAGCTTTGACACCTTATAGAGGAGATTTGCTAATGGTCTAAGCTTTAAAATGCTCATAAATTAGAAGCAATAATCCCTCATGTAGGGAAAGATTCGCTAAGAGTTTTTTCTTGAACCCAGTGATAGCCTTATTCATGGAAGTAAATAAATAAAAGGGGAAAGAAATCTTGATGCCATGGTGGAAATGATTGAGAAAAACAAAGTGGTGAGTTCTCACTCGGTCAAATCTAGTATCCAAAGAAATGTACTCTATAACATCCCATAAAAAATACCTCCATAGTTTTTTGATAAAGTCCATTTCATAGTACATTTCACATTTTACCAGTTCATTCATCTCCTCCAAGTTCTTTGCGAAATCCTTGACAGCATTCACTGATAACTTCTTGTCTCTATAAAATTTGAACCCCTCAACCAAAAATTTAGAAACAAGAGCAATGACATCCTCTGTGATCTAAAAAAAAAACCCCTCCACTTTAACCCTCCCATCCTTCCAAGAATTTACCATACTATTAGTGATCGCTGGGTCGAAACCATGGAGTTTAGCAATATAATTTGCTATACCTTCCTTCTCCAATTTCTCCCAAAATTTTGCCCTTTGTTTCCATTTTTCTGCTTCACCAATAAGTTCCTTCCTACTTCGCCCCCCACCATTTTAGAGCTCTCCACACCAACAATTCTTGTGAATGCCAACCTCTAAGAACCCTTCTCAAGCCTTTGAAAACCCTAGTTTCTGCTACTATGATAAGTGCCAATATATTTCTCGATACCCCAGAAAAGATAGCAGAGGATGAAAAAATCAACCCACAGAACATGTCGATATGACACAGATAACCTCACCTAACTGGGTTTTCTGTAAACACTATAATTGCAAAAAGTCACACCTAAACTACCATTTATGATCATTATTACAATAATATTTCCATCGTACCTACCTAGATTTTATCCAACACAATAAGACTCTTTGCTTCTTCCAGAATATTCCCACCCAAATTCCAAATCATTAGCTTGGCTTGCTCCATTAGCAAACCAATCTGCCACGGGGTTAGCCTCTCTATAAACATGGGTGACATGGACACATTCAAAGTTGTTAAGGAAAATGAGGGTCTCTTCAATGAGATTAGCTATAGACCATGAAGGTTGAGTTATTTCTTTAATACATCTAATAATCTTATTAAAATCCCCCTCCAACCATAATTTTTTAATCCCCATGTCCAAGGCCAATTTCATTGTGTGGTAAGCAGCATTGGCTTTTGCAAAATGGTTAGTTTGGAAACACAAAGGATAAGAAAAAGTCACTACCCCCCCACCATAATTATTGCTAATGATACCTCCATAACTCGAAGGTCAAGGTTTCCTTTTGCTACACCATCAAAATTTGCTTTATGCAGGGTTTCCTTTTGTTGCACCTTCACCAATTGTTGTGCCTTATGAACCATTCATTAGAAGTCCCCTTAAGCTCATCAATTGATAATGTTAAGTTTTATGGATATTTGATAGATAAAACTATTATAGTAAATATGGAAACAAAGGAACTCTTACTTGTATTACTATAGAGTAGAGTTGCCCTCCAAATACTGATGATATCTAATTTTGTATGTAGAATCTGCTTCTTCCAATATTGCTGATAATGTGAGATGTATGTTGTATGTAACAATGACCTTGCAGATAAGATAATAAAGAAAAGTACTGATGTTTATTTGAATGCAAATCGCTAAGTACAAGATGTTGTATATTGATGTTATACTATAGCAATTTGATTACTTGAATACACACACACACACACACACACATATATATATGCAGAAAAGGGTCATGCCTCTACAATGGCATGACCAATAACTGCCTTGTTAATTAATATAATCTTAAACACAAAGCCATCATCAATCACGAGTAATACTACCACTACTTGCAATGTTAATAATAACATAACCTCCATTGATATATATTGCAATCAGTCAATGTTTTCTTAGCCGATAATGTTTATTAGTAAAATCAAAACAATATACATATATATGTATATGTATATGTATATGTGTATATATGTGTGTGTGTATATATATATATGTATGTATATATGTATGTAATTATGTATGTATGTATGTATGTTTCTATGTATGTATCTATGTATAAGTAACTACAATGAACATTTATCTGAGAACATAAATATAGATTAATATATCAGTCAAGCATCATTTACTTCTACTGATGCTAAAACATTAACGCTCCCTCTTTAGCAAGGGAGAAGTAATACACCATTTGGATTTCAAAGTAGAATGCCTAATCACTTTATCTGATCTTATCACCATGAAACAACAACTAGTTAGATAACAAAAATCTCCAAGCTATGAACACTATCATAACATACATTATGATCTCTAATTGTCTGAAATAATATCTAGAGTAAACATAATGAAAATGTTATCTATGATCTCTAATTTCCCGAAGCAATTTCTAGAGATGTCCATAGTTATAACATAAGAATTTGTTACTCATGATCTCTAATTGCTCGAAGCAATGTCTAGAGATGTCCATGATAATAACATGAGTTCATTATCTATGATCTCCAATTGTTCAAGGCAATGTCTAGAGATGTCCATGATAACAGGCCTATTATTTACAAGATCGTCACCTTGCAAATAATTACCTTCTGAATAAATATGTCCATGAAAGATCATCACCTTTCATTACATATTTGATACAACTAAAAAACAATAGAAGCATAAACTCACATGAATTAAATTTTTTTAATTTAATATTAAATATTACAAATTAAATATTACAAGTTTTTTCTCTGAAGTATTTCAACTTCACTTTAGCAAGAGGCTTGGTAAAGATATTAATTGTTTGCTCATTAGTACAGATGTACTCCAGTTGAATAATTCCTTGATTCACCATATCTCAAATATAGTGTTAAGAAATTTCAGTATGTTCGGAGCGATTTTGGAAAATTGGATTGGTTGAAAGCTTGACGCAACTTTGATTATCACAATGAATCACAATGGGCTTCAAAGGCCTTTTGAAAAAATCTGCTAACAACTTCTGTAGCCATACGACTTCTCTAGCACCCAAAGAGGATGCAATGTATTCTACTTTGGTGGAACTTAATGCAATTGAAGTCTATTTTATGTTGGACCAAGAAACCATTCTAGATCCTAGACTGAAGTAATATCTAGAAGTACTCTTACATTCAATAAGATTGTCTGCCCAATCAAAATCTAAATATCCATGAAGTTTGATGTTGACTTTATCATATTTGACTCCAATTCCAATAGTACCCTTTAGATATCTCAAAATGTATTTAGCTACGTGTAGATGTATCTTCTTTGGTGCACACATAAACTAACTCAAAGTATGAGTAGCATAGCATATGTTAGGATGAGTATTAACCAAATACATTAAAGATCCAAAAATCTACCTGTAGTAAGTAGAATCTATAGGTTCTAATTTGATCATATCATCCTTAAACTTGTGTAGGTTTACTTCCATAGGAGTAGCTACTGGTTTACATTCCATCATTCCAAATTTTGTTGAAATGTCAACTATATATTTTCCTTGATTCAGAAGAATGCGGTTATCCTTTTGCCAGACTTCTAATCTAAGAAAGTAGTGAAGTAGACCTAAGTCTTTCATTTCAAACTCTGTTGTGAGTTCTTGTTTGCATTTCTTTATGAGATTTTTATCACCTGTTATCAACAAATCGCCAACATATAACACAAGAATAATCATATCATCACCATCTATTTTGAAGTATAATTTAGGATTAGTGTCATTTTTGGAATATCCTAACTTCATTAGATAGTTGTCTATCCTCGCATACCGTGCTCTCGAAGCCTATTTGAGACCATAAAGGGCTTTTTTTTTAATTCACAAACATGAGTTTTGTTGTCATGAGTATTGAATCCTTTTGGTTGCTCAATATAGACTTCTTCTTCAATCTTGCCATTAAGGAACATTATTTTGACATCATTTGATGAACCTTCCATCCCTTGGATGCTACAATAGACAAGATGGTTCTAACTGAAGTATATCTAGCAATTGGAGAAAATGTTTCTTCATAATCAATGCCTTCTTTATATGAGAAACCTCGTGCTACAAACCTGGCTTTATATTTTTCAATGCTACCATAAGATGCATGTTTAATTTTAAACAACCATTTGGAAGAAGCAACTGATTTGTTCTTAGGTCTTGGTACAACATCCCATACATCATTTTTTAATATAGAGTTATATTCTTCAATCATTGCTTCTTTCCAAGACTAATTTGAAAGTGCTTCTTTAACATTAGAAGGTTCATTTTTTATAAGTTTAGTTAATAATGCAACATAACATGATTGATTTCTTGTTCTTTTACTTTTTCAAATCACTTGATTAGGTTTAACCTAATTTTCTTCTATCATTTTCCTAGCCCAAAGTGGCCTCTTTTTATTGTTGACATTTTTAGAATATTCATGATTAGACATAGTGGAATAGGATGGTTCAATATCATTCTCCCTCTCAATTTATGCTTGTTGATTTTCATCTTCTTCAGGAATGGATTCATCACTATTTCTAGAGATATTAAAGGCACATATCTTCTTCAAATATCTTTGACCTGGAATGAAGACTGTATATCCTTTTGTAGTTTCACTATATCCAATAAATATCCCCTTCTTCCTAGAAGGTTCTAGTTTTTTTCCTTTCTCTTTAGGAATGTGGATATAAAATAGACATCCAAATATTCTTAGATGGCTTAGATTAGGTTTAATGCTTGTTAATACTTCTTCTAGAGTGGTGTTCTCTAATACTGAATGTGGACATCTGTTTTGAATGTAAACTGTAGTGTTAGATGCTTCAACCCAAACAAAAGTATGAAGGTTTTGATCATGAATCATTTCTTCGAAAAATTCAACAATTGATCTATTTTTACATTCAACAATTCCATTCTATTGAGGATTATAAGGTACAAAAAACTCCCTCTTAATCCCAAGAGCAATGTAGAAATTCTTAAAAATATCAGAGATGTATTCACCTCCATTATCTAACCTTAGTGTTTTAATTTTCTGTCCTGATTGATTTTCAAGTAAGGCTTTAAACTCTTCGAATTTTGATAAAACTTCAGCTGAATCTTTTTTTTCCAGAAAATAGATCCAAGTTCTTCTAGAATACTCATCAATAAAAATTTCATAGAAGCACTCATTAAGAGAAGATACAGACATAGGTTTGCAAAGGTCAGTGTGGATTAGTTCAAGAATGGATTTATATTTGTAAACACTTTTACGAAGTGATTGTTTAGTATTTTTACCTAAATCACATCCTTTGCAAATACTTAAATGAATAGTTTTGAGATTAAGCAAGTCTTTTACAATTTTTCCTATGGATGACAATGCACGATAGTGAAGGTGACCTAGCCTCCTATGCCAAATTTCAGTGGAATTTGAAGTTTCATGACTAAGAGCTAGGTTTAGACTATTACAAAGTTTATAAGGACTTCCATCTCTAAATCTAATGGAAATGACTTTCTTGATATTAGAGTT